>QNGE01001658.1:125972-152942 GCA_008508345.1 Paragonimus westermani
AGCCTTATTACGCTTGAGAACCGCAATGCAATTGCGGACCTCAGTTTCAGTGGGTGGTTCCAAGCCTACCGACCAGGGCACTACACTGCAAGTTTGTGGCGGCAACGCGGTAGATGCAGGAGGCCAGTTAAATTGACCCTCAAAGTGTTCCGCCCACCGCTCTAACCTTCTGGACTGATTATAGATGAAAAAAAGAAAATAGCTCTAACTTTTACGCTAACACACGCAGTCATGCACTTGCCGTCAAATTTGTGTTGACTACCACTTTGAGGATACTCCGCAATTCGCATGAGAACGCGAACAAGATATGGACGCTAGTGACGGACATCTTGAGATTTTCTATAAGCTGCACAAATTTGGCTGAAAGGCGCAGTGGATACTACACCTCTCAAAAAGAACCTGTAGAGCCTGCTAACGTGAGATTTTCATCATTAAGTTCGTCCCCATAATGCGCTTACACACGGAAATAAATATTCAGGTCTGTGGTCCCTATCCCCAAAATAATTTGGAACCTACTGAAAGTGTTCACAAAAGGGCCACTGAAGAAAGGATGAGACTCAGGAAAACCCTCTAACCGGGGAGACTTGCGAAAGCAAGATAACCCACAATAAGGTGGATTCTCAACAAACATCCTGAAGACGGTCTAATTCTCACCTACAAAACATCCCAGACTTTGATTCACCTGCCGGCAGGTTTCTCCTCACCAAATAACGATGGACGACTAATGGGTTATTCGCTGGAACCAGATTATAGTATTGTACAGAGAGCTGTCTCAGTTAGGATTTGTTCACATTGGAAACCACTACTCAACCCTGTGGTAGCGGCTACATCGACTAAGAGTTCGAAAACCCCACTTCATGGGCACACATGTGAGAAGCAACTTACAGTGAAGTTTCTTAGCCGTTCCCCTGGCCCACTATCGCTTGCCGAATTTGCACGTAAAACAGGATGTTGTTTCGATGTGTTTCAAAGTTCGTTGCTGATGTAACCGCATGCCAAAAGCCTCAATGAGGTTTCATTCTATTTGCTTTTTCTTTATATCTATACGCAGTTCAGTATAGAGGCGGTGAAACAAAGTAAACCTGCGAAACAGCTAATGTAGTCACTCTGGAAAACTTGCAAATAGGTATACCGAACACAACACCTGAGTAAATATAACCGTTTAACTATTGCGGAATGTCTGCAGACGCGTGTTACCTGTGTAACCAGTGGAACTGATTGCACACTGCTGTCAGCAGAACATGCAGGATGTAGTATCATAAACCAAAAACACTCGGATGCATTACAAAGAAATTTCCTTAAACTTATACAAAGGCGCTGACGGCTGACGAGTGATTGGGCAACAGACAGTAAGACAGAGCAGGTTCAACTTCCAATCCTCAGCCTATAACATCGGGAGGCGGTATCATTTAGAACTTTTGTTGATTCGCTTGCTTGGAGTACGAGTTCCTATAGGTGGTAACACGAGAGCATCCAGCAAAGATATAACAAAATACGCCAATCAACTAAGTGTGTCAAGGCTCAAATTCCTCGCGACATCATTTTAAAAGTTTGAAAAGCAACACTTTAAATCAACCCAACTGGACGGCAAAAGTAGAGCACTTACTCCCTGGATTAGTCCCGTTCTAATTTCCGGCCCTTTTGTATCTAACGCAATGGCCACCGGACGTGCTAGGGTTTTGAAAGAATCTGCAGCCTCGCGAATTAATTTGATGGTCTCCGAGTGATATTCATGTGACCCGTGGGAGAAGTTTAAACGGGCGATATTCATACCAGATTCTATCATTTTCTTTAACATATCCACACTACGACACGCAGGCCCTGGTGAAAAAATTTGAAACAAAACAGGTGAAGGCAAATTTCAGAACATATATATGAGCACAAATGTGAAGAGTCATTAATTCACGCAAACTGGAGGAGACATTTGAAGGTCCACTTGACCGAAACAAGAAAATAACGGTGGAATTCAAGAAGCACTCAAGTAACGTGTATCACGTTGAGTAAGGTGGAGCAATTAAAAATCAATTTTACCCCACACTCTGGTAAACAGTACCTCAAAATGGTCACCTGCATAAGTGTGGTTCGAGTCTCAAACTGTGACAGCTAGGCGAAGGGGATGTCATGTTCGGTTTAAGTGCGCTCACGCAAACATCCGTGACAAGTTATTTGGTATACGGAAGACGTGTGTAAAAGAATCTAGGGAAGCGAAACAACAGTGCCGTGGTTGGAAATTTGTATGTCCCGCGGACACGTCAGTGAACCCGATGTTGTTGACACTGCGCCCCGACAACAAACTGTTTACGCTTCTGAGACAGTGATAACTGAGATTGGATACTATAAGAACACCTTCCACATGGAGTGGATAAGCTTGACAACCGTAGAGGGGGAGGTACACATACCGAGGTCACCAGAAGATTGCAATAACTACATTGTAAAAAGTGACGCACGCACACAAGTAATATTCAGGAGCTAGTTACGTTAGTTGGCTAACAATCAGGTATTCCACCAACAGCTGGATGACCGACATAGACGGATATAAGTTACAAGTGCGGAAAAAAGCATACCACAACAGTAAAGACATCTCGCAAAGGCAAATCGTACAGCACTGATGATGTAGAACCGATGTATACCGATGTCATCCGCATATTTGTCATCTCTAAATACAGCACCCAGAAACATTCACACTTGTGTTCGCAGCTGAGCAACGAATATTTTGTTCAGTGCACAGATGAAAGCAGAGTAAATCCGAAAATTGTCTCACCTTACATGCAGTGTCGGAGTTCAGTAATAAACTGCCATGATCCGATATACTTGTGATCTACAGCCCTGGATAGCACAAACGAAATGCGTTCGCAGATAACAATTCACTTGAAGTTGTTGTGATTAACGCAAGTAGCACGAACGATAAGGACTGTGGAGAAATATGGTCTTTGGGTATACCGAAAGCATTATATTCAGCTAGGAGGACGCCATAGATCCTCAGTCATACAGAATGTGAATTCGAAGTAAACGAACGCAATATGGATGACACTTGAGACAAAACTTATCCAAACAGTTGGTGACCCTTTAAAAACGTGAAAAATTCTCTTGTTTTTAGCCAAGTGTTTTTAGCCTGAGTTGGTATAACGCCGGAGCACTGCACATTTATTAGGTATTGGACTGCCAGGTCATATTTCTGCAGATTGTCTGTTCTCAAAATTTTTCTCCGCCTATCGATCAAACGGAATGGACTTTATTTCCACAGCTCAGGTATCACACCTGTTTATTCTTTTAAGTTTACCATATCAGACTTCAGTACACAGAACAGTCTCGAACCGTTCAAACTCCACATACCAAAAACCTATCAAATATCCAGGTTCTAACATTGAAAAAGTCTACTGTCACGCCAACAGTATATAGCGTTGACGCATGTGGTTGACAGATGGTCAATAGGTTGTTCTCGAGGAAAAACCATGAGAATAATCATACTGAATATGGTGGCAACCGGAGAACACGCAGTAGTCGTGAGCGATTGACTTAGCACAGTATTACCTATGGTGCAAATTATCCCGGTATTCCGAACGAATGAAGTCTCGGCGTCAATATCCAAGTTGACAACATGTTCTAAATGAGATCTTGCAAAATTCGCTCGCGAAGTATCGTGATCGGGAACATCACCACCGAATGCAAAAGTAGGAAAAGAGCCTCTCGAAAACCCCGCTGAGCTCGAAGTTCCCAAACTAATGAATCGAAAAAAAACATGACAAGCAGATATTACCTGGGACCCAATGACATTATCTACAGGAGCGAAGCAGGCAGTAGACGCAAACGACGCGCCCCAAATGACCATCAACTCCTGAGTGCCAACGCAATGTAATAAAACAAACGTTAAATGTGCTTCACTGCTCAGTTAGAATCAGTTAAGTCTAAATATTGCACGGGAGATGTCAGCGTTGTGCATGTTTTCTTGCAACGCGTTTCAACGATCACTGGCCGCTAGTCGTTGCTAGTCGTTCACCGTGAGTTATTCAGTTATCTTCGGAAAAAAAGTTTTACAACACATCCTGCCTTATTGCCTAGGTATATGATGCAGCAATTGAAATCGCCGAAGTGTTTGTCAACAAATGAATGAAAAATAATGTATATCTAGACGTACGATTATCCAGGCATTATTTATTAAATTACCAACAAGATATCTCTCTGGACTATAGCGGCTTTCAGTGCGATTTTTGAGAGGCGTAGTATAATTGAAGGGGGTGAGTCCCTTCACAGATACGTATATAGAGGTCTTGCGGATATCAGATTTCGTGGATAGGATGACGGGGCTTTATCTGGTACACCGCTTCAGTCACCCGGAAGGACACCTAGAACGCATGCACTCCAACGGCTACATTCTGTGCTGAAGGAAGGCGGTGGTAGTGTGTACCGTTTCCCACAAACTTTGGATAGATCATCCATGCTGATTACTCCATATGTTTCCTCTCAGTTACTTCACTCTTCCACCTGTGTTCAAGCGTGTTTCAGCATACGGCATGGTTTGCCTTCACTCGTAAGCCATGAAAAAGGGATGGAGCAGTCATATGCTTACACTCTTAGTCTAAGACAAATAGATGGAGCAACCATAAGTGTATAGGCATAGGGTACTGCCTGTCCTCAGTCGTAATCCAGGCGAATTGCGTGGAACCTTCGTGAGCCATTATCCGGAAAGTGCTTCTCGATGTCGTTTGATCAGCAGGTAACTTTGTTCGCATTCCAGCGTACGTCTTGCCCCCATGAGATGTTTCAACCGTGGTAGCGTCGAATGGCTAGGACACGCCTACAGGCATGCCGAATATAATTGAAAAAAATAACGTTCATTCGCCCAATTTTTGTGCACATTCTTACGCTGCAATATCCGTAACAGTGTATCTTACGTATGCAGGTCTATAAAAGGGTTATTCCTCATGGTCCGAAAACGGTTCAATCGTCGGAAATATATAATCACGTTTTAGTGCTTAAATGCTTTCAGAATTCAAGAACAAAATGTTTTATTACATCAACGACATCAATCTTCATAATACCCGACCGTTAATTCTCCGAAATGAAGTGGAACGCGAACTGTCGTTGTTTTTTTATCGATCGCTATGCCACTGGTCTGCCGCACATCCTCTGCTCACTCCTTTAGAAGATTGAAACGAAGAATATATCACCAACGGAACTCAACGCTTCCACGAAATGAAACACTTCACAAAATTATAACAACTTTGGTAACTCGAAAACCTTTCTGCCTCACAGATTACAGAGAGATTTACGGTCTACCGATTACACGCAGCCGACGAAAGTTGTGATGTAACGCAGTTAGATGCCGTTCGATATTCCTTTATGAATCGTGCGGACATCTCAGAGGAATTTGTCTCACGCCCGTCCCTATTATCGCCCTCTACAGGACTATCGTTGGAACCCTCACTTCTGAAGAACGCTGCCCGGTGGTGTCCACGTTGGACAAAGTGGTTTTACGAGTGTAGCGAATACACGAAGCCAAAACGTCCGGCCTACATGTTACACTATCAGTAGCTACGTTTGAGGTTTATACAGCACTCCAGCGATTAACACACTAGTTCGGCGTAGGCAGCCCAATGTATTGGAATCGGTTTTTCCGTCTTCTTAGGTGTCAAGCGAGGCACCCGCGGACTTGAAAAACACACACTGGAAACAGGATGTAGCGTCTCCCTTGGAGTGTAAACTAGCCATTGAGAATGAAGTCTGTCTTCAATAGACTAGATTTTGACAGTGTCGTAAATCGGCTTGTAGAAACGCTGTTGGTGACCTCCGAAGGAAGGTCGTTCCAATGGTTATCAACCCTGTATGAAAGGAGCCGTAGCTTAAAATACATCCGGGGACGCAGATTGTAAGGCCTCTTGTTGTGTCCTCGCTGACCGTCACCATTAGCTGCGACGAAGAAGTGTTCTACTGGGCCTGCATTAGAAAAGAAGTGCAATCGTTGGAAGTTGGGTTGAAAGAGATCAAATACTACAAGTTGAGGCTCTTTCGAGACATTTCCTAAGCTCTCAACTAGTTCGATGGCCGCGCGTTGAGCACGCTCAACAGAGTTCGTCCTTGTTCAGGCCAGTATACACAGCCTGATTGGCACACTCGAGTGTATCCTTGCAAGTATCCTTGAAGCGCTTGAAGTGTTTTCTACCCATGTGGGAGAAAGTGCGATCCATCAATTCAATAGCAGCGAATCTGTTTTTCAACTATCTCGTGGTTACACGTCAGCGACATGCTATACATCCAGATGCTTGAATCTATTTTCAGATAGATTTCCGTGTTGTTCACTTTGCTGAGCGGACTATGAATCATCGAGGTGTTTTCAAACCCCCCATCCAGAGAAATGTGTGCTCAATGCTTCCATTTAGTTGGAGTTTCCAACCATCCGACCAGCGTTCAATCGTACCAAGACCAATCTGTAGCGCACGGGGGTCATTAGCATCCCAGATTTTTGGGTCATCGGCACATAGAAAAGCGCTGCTGAGTATAGTGTTTGAATGATCGCTGTTGCAGACAAAGAAAAAATTATGGCCTAGCATTAGCTCCTGAAAAACACTTGCAGACATCGGGGAGGAAGGGTAAAGGCCCGATCTAGTTAAAATCCTGAATTTCTTATTCACCAGATAGGCGGCAACCCAACAAGTAACCCGTCCCTGCATATCATAAGCTTCCAGGATGTGCCTAAGGGAACCGAGTAAGGCACTGTCAAAAACTTTATCGAGATCAGCGAAGGTAGCACACGGAACTAGGCCGTTACATTTTGCTGTAACATCCCCTCTGGAAATCGGCATTACATTGTTGACCGGTCAGCAAGGAAGCCGTGTCAGGTGGGGGAAGAAAGATCATCCAGTAAGAAGTTTTCAAGGCTGGCGCGTTCAGCTAAGCGCCTCATTATCGTGCATGGAACGCCAGTAAATGCTAGTCGGCCGATAACTAGCCAGAGGATGCTGGTAGCCGGCTCTGATGATGATGTGTGACTGCTGCTTCTTTCCATCCACCGTGGAGAATATCACTTCAAAGCGTCTTTTTAAAAAGCACTTAGACGTAGTCTTTCAAACCAGCAGCTATTTCTTTAATAAATTTGGGGTGCATTTTGTCAGGATCCGTCACGTTACATAAGGTATCATTGAAAGGAAAGTCCTCACCATCTGGTACAGAAAATTAGAAGGTAGAAGGTGGCAGCCTAAGCCCCCCAGTGACTCGGTGGAGAGCCACATCAGCAATGCAATGTTGCTGAGTGCAGAATAGTGCTTCGACTTTTGGAGTACAAGCGTGAAAGCCCGGTGCAGCACTATCCCTCCGAATGTTTATCTTTATACATTTTACCCTCCTTGTTTCGGACCGTTAATTGGACCTCGACGTGGATGTTATTGTTTCATCTTGTCGATTTGGCAGTTATGCGAACAGCCCGTTGTCGGTCAATAAACTTTACTCGAGTGGTGCGTGCATTTCCCTTTTGGAGCTCAGTTCGCCCCTAGTGTTTTGACCCCGTTGGCTGCTCGAAAGAACCCTTTTCAGTGTGTGTGCCTTATTATGTGATACTAGCTAGCTTATAGCCAGATCTGGACCGAACTGTGATTCATTTCCCGGAAAAGATCCCTCGATCGGAACTGTTGGGGTTGTCTAAGTGATCAATTTGATGAGTTGTTCAGTAGTGTCGTGAAATTGCGATCCAATCTCGTTTTGAATATTTGGGATCACTGATTTATTGCTACGCGTTTTCAGCGTCTTCGTGAAAGATTGTACAATAATGCTGTGTAAACGACTCTACCGCAAATAGAGTGTCCGTAAATCCCGCCTCTTTGACGTTTGCGTGGATGGCACTGAATATTTATCCCTCTTCAGGTGATGCACGTGTTTGTATAAGTCGTTTTGTTCGCGCGGCCGTTTCTGAGAGACTCTTTCGACGGTTTCGGTTCGCAGATTTATCACCCACACCTACATGGAACAACATGTAGATATCCCGGCTTTCCCGTAGGCTCATGCCTCCAGATTGGCTAAGAAAGCGTTCATCAAGCAAAGGATCCATTATGCAGAGGTGGATGATCAGAAATAGTGTACAATTTATGCAGCACGCATGAATCACTCGCTACGTGATCTGCGTTTTGGAATGCGTGACACTTATGGCCTTATCTTTTTCGAGAAGGAGTGACTGATGATGGCCCCTCAGGTCATTAAAATCGGGGTAGCTCAAAGTTGGAGCTGGATTTTTCGCTGGTTGTTGCAACCACCACGATATGTGATCAAAGACGAGCACGGGTGGTCACTATACTTATGTGGTGGCTTGATGATCACTCTATCCACCAAGTGGCCCTCAGTAGCGAGTACAAGTTCCAGCAGAGATAGCGCCATATCTGAATCCCCCGATAACCGTGTGTTGTGGGCGGGGTGTGCGGATGGTGCAGATGTTATTCACTCGGAAAACCAACACATGGTTAATGCACTTCAAAATGAATGTAAAAATAACGCTCAGCCACATACGACACTGGACTCAGGACCCCACGGTTGCCATGGGTGTCAGTGCTCGGTTTCTGTGTGTACTAACAGCCATATCATGCCTTGCTGCACTCCAGTGCTTCTTCTGGTATTTTTGCCGCCGTCAGTTCAGTGACAGAATTCATTTTCCTGCTTCAACACAGGGTGGATTTGTATGAATAGTAAAGTGAGACTACTCATCCTCAATACGCCTGAGAGGGTCTGCTTGCAGAAAGTTTCATAGGTCCCCCGTTCCTCAATTAATCACCTGGGGGAACATTGGAAACCGCAATATGTTTAAATCGAAGTGACTTATACGATGAATAATACGCAGAACGAACATATGCCAGAAACGAGGAGAAGCGTTTATCTGGGTCGTTTGTGGGTACGCGCTAATTACCACCTTTAGCTCCGTTGAATGTCAGGTGGATTGGAATACTTTTGTGCACGGCGAGAGATGAATGGAGTTCCGAACATTAAGTAGTGGGTGACCGAATGGCATACCTCCGAGTGATTGGCAGGCAACTTCAATTAACCTGCTTCAATGTGGCATGTTGTACGAACGCCACGCGACTTCGGTCAAGTTGGCAAAAGTGCAATGGAATGGGAAGACTTAAATTCTGAAGCTTTTCAGTGATTGAGTGAGACCTAGTACCCTTTTTACGCAGTATGACAATGTCATACACAGCCATTTCTGGAAAGACGATTCCGGCGTCCAATATCTGCTTGAACTGCCGCAAGAGGGAAAACTACAAATTTTATACAGAGAGGAAAGTGGAAACTTTGCCATAGATGTTCCACTGCCAAACATGTTAGTATTTTTGTTGGAATACGATATCAGTATCACAAGATCGTATATTTTCGTTTTGGGGATGTCTTGAGAACTCCGCAAAATTGAGAACTTATTTATAAGACTTCGAAAAGTGGGCCAGCGCCAACAATAAGCTGTCTCCACAGAGATCTAAAACGGTTTTCCATCGCCCAAATAAGATTTTTGACACTTATTCGATGCAATCCGATGTTACCATCATAAGTGCTTACTTTCAATTGATAAACTGTGGGTACTATACCTGAACCTTTAATCTCGATACTTTGAAAAACATTTAAAAACCAAGATCTGCGCCAGAATGACCGTTCTTCTTCTAGAACTACCTTCAACCTCATTACCTGTAAGAGCCATGATTGACTTATGCATGAGAAGCTCAATTCTCCCGTTGTTCTAGGAGCTGCATTATTTGCTCAGCGTGGTCCGAAATTTATTCGCGGTCACTACCTTTCAGACGCGACCATTCTCGGTGAACTCTTTCGATATACGATAGGAAGGCTAGCGTCCTGGGTTGGCAGTGCCCTATAATTTTTTTCCGTGGACGTAATATCTACTTGCCAATTAACTGGAAGTAGGCTGATCGTACTTACAATAGCCGAGCAGATCCACCTCAACAAACACGATTTACGGATGCGTATTCCTGGTTACTAATCACCTAAAGCTCCTCCGAGGAGAACCGTAACTTTGGTCCTTATTTCTATGTCGTAGTCTTCGGGGGATTTTCCCGTTCCCTGTCGCCGACAATTTCCCGTCTATTTCCAAGTGATCCACATTGACGATGATATGAAATCATCGTTAAATGTTTACACTATGCGTGTTTTAGTCTATTCCTTGTGTATTTGACGATCTTTAGCATCAAGCCACCGATCACCTTGTGGAGTTCCAACTGATGTAACAAACCAGTTATTTTATTGAATCATTCAGGTCCTATGTACTCTCGTCTCAGAAATATGTGACTCAAAGATTTCTGCCTAAATTTAAACTTTCCCTTCACATAATGTCTGCTTTGTTGCTCTATTCACAAAGCTGACTCAACTTACAAAGTTAGTGTTCAAAAGTGTATATGCTTGAAAATCTGTACGTTGATCACGCTCTCCCGAGCGCGTTTCTCACAAACGCGTCAAGAAATATACCATAATAATAATTATTATTATTAAAATTATTATAATTATAATTATTATTGTCTCTTCATCCCAAAAATGGCCTTAGTCTTCACGGGGGCGTGTCTGGGACCAGTGAATTTTTTGCCGTTCCATATGGTTGTGGTATGATATATGTGTCGCCAGAGCTAGGCGAAGGGCATGCCCATGGGTGTCTGCAATGACGGTAGCAACTTCACCGGAGAGGATGAGTTAGGCGTCCAAACTACTCAACATCGCCCCATCTATAACTTGGTGTCCACCTGAGAAACATTTGATGGTAAGAGACAGACTTCTTGAGGAAGAGTTATTTTTGAAGGAAAAATAGCTTAGGCTTATGATGACAGTCGGGATTTTGCAAGAGGTTGAAGAAAAAGTCTGCTTCGCATAACTGCAGGTGATCAGGGGGACTTACGCAACCGTTTTCCAGGCTAGCTCGTGAGTTAGTCTTCATACCAATGGATTCCAAGAGATTTTCATAGAAGAGTCTATGGGCAACATAATAGCCAGCATGGGCGTGCCGAAACTCGAGCTATGACTTTTCGAAGGTCCTGCTTAGCAATTCTACAGCTAAGTGCAGGATTCCAAGCTTGACTTGGCCAGCAGATTGAACGACGAAGGACATAAGTTGCCTTAAGGGTCGGGTCAAGGTAGATATCAAACGTATTGTTGTCTAATAGAGTGAGACTCATCCCGGAAACCAAAATATTGAGACAGCGACTTGAAAGGCTCCATGAAATTGATCAGGCTATAAAGAAAGACATGCTCAACGGCCCGGAGCTCACTGCGGGGAATACTGAGATCCTTCAACGTTCGACCACTTAGATGAGGGGATGTAAGTTGACGCGATCTCCACTAAACCGCTCACCTGGGTTAAATTGCCAAACCAACATTCTACTTATCGTGAGTAGACTTCGTTACCCCCTGCAAAAGAACCGGGCGGGGTTATCCGACCGTTAGAAACGCTTATTGGGAGCTTTCTTTCGACGACTTTCTGGAGTTTATAAAGAGATGAATCTTGGTTTCTGGTAACCTGTATAATCAACTCATCGTCCGATCCTTCCGGGGCTACATTAGCGAGAACGAGACTGCGTACTTTCGCGAAGATTTTCAACAAATATCCTGTGCGTCAATCTTCGCCGAAGCATTATGTATGCAACACCAGCGTGCAGTACTTGATGACAATCATGATTTGCCGAAGTGCCAGATAACTGAAAACGTGCAATTCTGAGGAAGTGTGAGCGATGCGTTGCCTGTTCATTGCGGAGCCACATAACCAGGTATTACGTGGTCCGCGCAAAATGTGCATCGCATCTATGTGAAAGGTGACTTCATACCTTAATGCACACACACCCGGCGTCTTCAGGGGCAGAACCCGACTTGGAGGATCCAAGCCGTGGTGCCAGGTCTTTGCATGATAGAGGGGGCCCGTCTTGACTTCTTGCCTGTCAGATTAATTGAGGTAGTCGGAGCGACTAATACCTATGCTTTGCTAAGTAACAGTTCCGCTACCACATATATGAATGGGCCTCTAACTGTACGATTACTGTTGAAGGTGTACGTACGGTGAATAAGGCGGCCACCGTCAACTGTGAAGGGCTGAGCGCGTACTTCGAGTTTTTGGACGATGGAACTAGAATTACCGTCGACAAGTTCTATATCGTTAAGAGTCTCCTGGCCGAACGGGCGGAAACCACATCCGAGAGGTACGTTCTGCGTTGACCTCATTTGGCCAGTTTGCCCATCATCTCGTTGGAGGAAGATAGGGTCGACTTACTAGTAGTTCGCGATGTGCCGGGGGCACAGGTGGTAATACATCAAAGGGCAGGGGGCAGGCGCGAACAGGAAGCTGTGAAGACTATCTTGGTTTAGATATTGCGAGGCCTCGTGTCACTGTCAACAGACATCTAGGCTGAAGTTCATTACTTAGAGGTTGCTGAACTGGAACGATTGGCTCAGCCCGTGTTAGACATAGGGTTTGCCGAGCATGGACTGTCGAGTGAGGCCGCTGGCTCACGCGATGATCAACGAGCCCAGCGTAGTGTAGATGCCGCTGCTACGTTCAAGGATGGTCACGCGAGATCGAGTTATCTTGGCAGTCAGACGGCGTTATTCATCCTGATAACAGACGGATGGCTCAGAGACGTGTGAATTTTCCAGGTAAAAGACTTTCCCATGACACCGGATTAGCAGACAAACAAAAAGAGCTTGTTAGTGCACATCTGACCAGATGTTATAGTTCAAGAGTTTACACCAGCACAAATGAGTTCCTTCGAATGTGGTACCTGTCCGACCCCCCTGGTGATGAATCCGAATAAGCCTGGGAAATTGTGAACAATATTCGACTGCGCAATAAAATGGAAAGATAGCTCTGTGAACAAAGCCTCGCTGCAAGGCCGGCACTGAAGAACAACCTAGTGGGTGATTCTTCACGTTTACGCAGGTGGTTCACGGTCCCGCCCTCGAAAACAGAGAGAGGGTTTTGCGAGTAAACTTTCCTGGAAGAGGCAGATGGGCGTTGAGCTTCCTTTGCCGGATCGATTAGACAATGTCCAGCCCACCGAACGCAAATGAAAGTGTAGTCCATCTTCTTGGGCTATTACTTCGCTCTTCTGCTCGTCATATGCATTCACAAGGCCTTCAGTCGATAATGGGCATCCATTCAACAAGTTGTAGACGAGAATTTTCACGCTAATGATCACTTGGTATCAGTGGTCACACATGAGGGTGCCAGATATATAGCATCAGGCTCACGTGAAATGCTCTTCCCTGGTGTGTTTAAACTGATGAGGCGGACGTCCAATATAGTCGTGGTGCTGGTGGGTATACTAACAAACAAGAGAACATCCGTGTCAACAACAACGAACCTTGATTAGCCTAGTCACCAGAAGGCACTTGGGGTCCAATGACAGGTTTCAAGAGGCCGTCTGAGGTATCGTGTGTCTTCACCGAAGAACCTATTTGCCCGGAGGGGCTAATCGGCCTGTGTCGTGTCGGCGTACCACCCGTTGGGGTTCACTGTTCTCCTCGTTTTCCGCAATCGGAAGCTAATCCGGGGATTTTGTGGTTCGAGCATCAGATGAGGTGTGCTTTTAGGTGAGGGGACCCGATGAGGATTGTAAATTTGGTTAATAATCCCGAACTTCTAGATGTTCTTCAAGTCGCGCACAGTTCACTCGCGGTATTCGCCGATAAGCTGCATCAAGAATGGCCACGTCTATTGTGCAGCAAGTTTCTGTCACATCTGAGCCCTATGAGCAACCGATTCGGTCCCGAAAACACGGTTGTAATGGTAAGTTTCTTATTGGCAGGGTGCTATGTGGCAAGAAAGTTGTTATGAACAGATATACGAGTCACAAGTTCAATGGTCACGTGGATACCACTTAATGCAACAGTCCCGTAATGGCAGAACAATCAAGGGTATATGAAACCAGGGCACACCTGAACGACCGTTCAGCAGTGATTAGTAAAAAACGAGAAACTTAGCTAGAAATATTTTTCATAAGTAAAAAATACAGTAAAATTCAGCAGTCCACCAAAATTAATGTTCACAGGTGGGAATGAGTCAATGCACGCGTGATTCAGATGACCATGTCGGTCTCCGAATAAAGAGGTCACGATCATCAGCAAAAGAATTCCGAATGTAAGAAGAACAGTTAATGGAAGCAAACAAATGAAGACACGGAAGGTGCCCACCGAAGTTTTATAAAATTCATAGCGGCATTCAGACGCTGAACGCAGGCACCTACCCATAAAGTGGTCACCGTAAATAGCCATTATAAGCTCAACCGTCGTACCACACTGCATCAGACACCGTGGAAAGATGCCAATGCGCACGAAGTTACATACGTTTTTCGACACTCCCAGGATGGATTATGGAACTGACGGTTATCTCTGAGGCGCCTTGGGAGGTGGCAGCATCTTTTACTCCCTCTTGGTTGAAAAAGTTTGGCCTGCTTTTTTAAATTGTTTGTTTATTTCGAGGTAGGAACTTACAGCGACGGTAGTGACCGCCAAATTAATGAGGTTTATAGTGAAGTAACTCAGGCTAACCTTCAGCAACATCACACCGTTAGGAAAAAAATGGAGGTAGACTCAACACCTGGCCGATAAACGTTGACGAAGCTATATAAGAAAATCTCTACCCTTCATCCAAGCTCATCAATAGCGGAACCGAGTTGAAGGGAACGTGTATGTTGGTGACTTCGTCATGCTGGCCGCTCCCGCTCTGATTTTCAGTTACGCTTACAGACCAAATTTGAAACTGAATGAAGACGTCAGCGAACAACGTTCTTCCAGAATGAGGGTTCCAGCGACAGTCCTGTGAAGACAAGCATAAGCAAAAGTCCCAGTAAACCATGCGCACGACTTACACAAACGAAAACCGAATGGGCGCCAACAACACCGCGGCGCGCTTCGGTGACAGTTGTAATATTCCGGAAATCCAATCACAGGAACAAACGTCGGCAGGTCGGAACACACAACGTCTGTCTAACAAAACAGAAAAATCATGAGTCAACAGGAAATGTGTATTCACATAAGCAGAGATACCGAGAGATTTCGTTCACAACGTGCTCTTGCCACGCTCACTGACCGCCAACCTCGGGTTCTGGTTGGTCATCTTCCTCAGCCCGTTGCACGGAGGTGGCCAGCCCACTTGTTTGGGGACCTGAAAGGAAACGGAAGAGAGAGTGTGGCAAATCAAAGTGGTGGCGCACTACATGCTGCTGCACAATTCGACCTCATTTTTTGGGCGCCTGTTGGTTTTGGCTGCGCGCCACGTAGTTTCTTGACCTTCGGGCATTTGGACTAAGGCTGTGGTAAGTACAGTAGTAAAGTTTGCCAAAAATCAAGTCCGCCAGGCCTACCTGGGATAAAACAGCAGCACTATCAGAAGAGATGTAAAATTCATGTTTTTCATATAAGGGGCGGGGAAACTTGGTTCGTCAGAGAGTGAAATTTAAGGGCAACGGAGCCTGGTCGCGATGCATAGTCGACGCGCATCTACCTGGTTTTGTAAAGCCATGTTGATTCTGGGGGGCGGTGTGAAAGTAGCTTCCTTTTTCGATTTTTCAACAGTTTTTTGGAAAGCCGTTAATCACGCTCCCTGCATCTATTTATCCCGTTCTTCTTGTTCTTTTATTCTTAAACTTAAATTCTTCTTGGCAATGAATGTGGGCATGCTCCGCGAAGATTAACATGGAAATTTGAAGTAGGCGTACGGTAAATCTTTCCTCTCATCCACGTTAACCCTGGTGCATTGCAGAATCTCAAGATAGTCTATATGCCCAAGCTTTTCTTCTTACTTTACACTGACTGGTTTCACCTAAACTTTATTACCGCGTCATTATCAGGCTGTTGCCTTTGGTTCTGTTCACGCAAATGGTTGGTCTCAGAACTCGCAAGTTCGATGAATCCAGTGTTGCGATTCGTTCTCATTTTCTTCCACTAACGTTTTTTAAATATTTCTCTCATACCTTAGTACCTTAATAACAGGAAACTCGCCTTTACGACGGTTTTCCTTCTGCATTCTGATTGGTTGTTTAGCAAGATTAGACCTTGTGCACGCTCACTGCATCACAGAAAGGGTTATTTCACTGGTTTCACTGGCTTCTTGCAGAGCAGGAAGTGTGATACTTGTGTGGTATCGCCGCCTCGTGGTTCACTGGTGAGAATCAGTGACGTGAGGTGTGCGGTTTCAAAACAGATTTGACCGCAGTTTGATAGCCAAACGTTTGTCTATCCGCTCCGATCATATGAACTACCGAAATAACAAGAGTGTGTGAAGTGTGTTGGGTGGTTAGCACCTAACAGCGTTTGAGCACGCAGGGAGATTGCAACTTTTCGTTTTATAACAACGAGGCGATAGCAAAGAAGACTTCACCGCGAAGAGAGGATGAAACGAACTAAAATCGAAGAGACAAGAGTGGAGGGAAGTGATAATATTAAGGTCGCATGGGCCATATGTACCTGACTGCCAACTACCACTCTGGAATAATGCAGTCATTTAGTTGTCTTTCGAACGCTTCAACTAATCATGCCACGACAATCGTCGCTAGAAATACATTTTACGTCGGAGAGGCTCGGACAGCAAAATCGTGCCATCTATAAAAGAGGCCACTACCTGGTGCAGAAACGTCGTACTTATAACCTTGAGACTCACTCTATCAACAGGGGAAAGACTTTTGTCAGGGTAACTCGGAGGGTATAAGACTTTTCTTGTGTTAATATAAAGTCGTCCTTCAAACGTCTGTGTACTTGATGGAAGTTCCAGTTTCGGCAGGCGGTTTACATACCTATAAAAGGATAGATGCTTGGCTAATTTGGTGACTTGCTTCTGGATAGTTTCCAGAGCAGTTAGATCTTTCGTTCAGTAGGGCGCACATGTGTGAACGATGAATTCCAGCAATGCCTTTGTGGTGTACCGGTTGTGACACTGAGCGCTCTGGACAGCTCACCATTAACCTCGCCTGTGTACGTGCGACAACTTGGGTATACTTTTAACCATAAGCATGCCCCATATTATTCAATTTGTTCAGTAATTTACTGTGATCTACTTCACTGAACGCCCTCATGCAATCCAACAACACAGCATTAACTAAGAGGCGTTCTTCGGCAGATTTTTCTCACGCGCTAGCGGCAATCAGTAGGTCGGTGGTGCACGATTGGCCAGTTCTGAAATTGTGCTGCTCCGGTGTCAAAAATGAGTTAGTATTTAGATGGTCTTTCACGGAATCCTTTACTGTTCCGCCCATCACTCCTGACATGCGTTGCTGTGAGGCAACTGTCGCAAAGCCGCCGGTGCTCGATTGATCACCACTCCCGTAGATGGGAGAGATAACGCCGTGCTTCCAAGTACCTGGGATACAACCAGTAAAATATGTTAGAACATGTGAGCAAGCGATTGTCAGCCCATCTTTGCATTCTTTCAGCGTAACAACGCGTGTCACGTCGACTCCCGGGGACTTCTCAACGCGTGGTTGGAGCGCGCACTTCAGGCGAAATGAAGTTAGGAAATGAATCCGATGGAGGGTCAGGATAGGGCACCGTAGCGCACAGCTAGGTCACAGCGGAGTTGCTCATGACAAATACATACTGAGCACATAATAACTCTGCTGCAGCATAATTAAATGTGGAGAATTCTGAAGGTTCCATGCGAAAGGGTGTAGTAACTTTCGAGCCATTCGGGGAAGCCATTCGACCAGAGGATCGTTTGGAGCAGTCGGTGATGTATCTTGCAAGTGGTGCTTCATGAACCCTGTTGCCGAACGACTGCCGTATGCTGATTACGATGCGGTTTGTGTGCCAGATGTAAGAATCATTTTTTTCGGGAGGGAATGCACCCCACAAGGCCCACTTCTGTTTCGTCGAACGCCTGAGGGTTTGAGACAAAACGATTTGCGGGTGTCGAGTGAAGCGTGAAATAGGAGTAAGTTAGTTGTCACAACGTTCGGATGAACCTTGATATACCCTGGGTGTTCATCCACTGTACTACATTCTCCAGGTGACGGCCGGTTGGCTTGAGACAAAGGAACAGAAATCCTTCGAAAGTTTGCTCGTCCAGAGTTGCATCTTGTCCACAGTAAGAGGGCCAGTGCCCGGGACATCACAAAACAGGCGGAAACTGGCTGTGGCGTGGTCGCTGCACCTAACACCGCACCCACTTTGATTACGTCTATCATTTGAGGTTCTGTAGTTAACACCACACCTAATCGGGATGGCCCGTGACTTCCTGTCCGCTTTGTGGGTTAGTTGACGTGCTCAGTGAACCCCACCTTTAGACGTTTGCCCATTGTAGGGACCTGCACGCGAGTCGTCGAAGTCGCTTGAAGCGATGCCACGATATCCATGGGTTGCAGTGGCCTGTTTAATGGCACTGTGTGTTCTTTTACTTCGTTCCGGGGCTGCGTATGAACCATGGTAAATGACGCCAACAATGACGTGTGATGAGTGAGATGCCTTAAAGTATGTCCACTGAGACTCTTCAAGGTAAAGCAAAGCTGGATCCTCGCTTAGGACCTTGAGTACATCAGCACCAGCGTTAACTGCAAGACCCCCATCTCTGCTAGTTCCTTCCTTTCGACGGACGTTGCGGATAGACGAAGGGCAGCTCGAAGAACCACTAGGCGTCCGGAGTTGCTACGATGAAAACTTTGGACATATGTGGGCACTCAGGTATTGCATCATCCTGTGCAGATTCACATTTTGCCTAGCCCAGTCACCGCCAGCAAGGACCACCCACCAGAAGGGAAACTTCACAGGTGACCAGCTAAATACAGTGACCACGCACTTTTAGATTTGACATAATGCTGTTAGTCAAAGTAAACACCACGTGAGACTACAGCACGTCATTATATCCAGGCTACATTTGACGGCCTGGGAAATTTGACCATTTCATTTTTCCTTCAATGACATCTTGCGATTCAAATCTTTTGTACCTCGGATTAAATTCGAAAACGAAAGTGGAAGGAAACAGTCCGTACGATTATGGTTTGAGAATTTTTGCTGTTTGGTACAAGGTGTATACAGCAGATCCAATGCTTATACAGCAGAGCCAAACAAACTCAATGCAAGGAAATGCAAGGCCAGATAAACTGACAGCAGGTACTGGTGATGGCATCCACCTCGAATTGGGTTGTCACCGTAAACGAAACGAAAAGTATCTCTGTGTGCGACACGACACACCATCGGTTTGCGCTGCGTCATTTGTGGTCTCACTCACACACCATGTGTCCAGTGCAAACACGAAGGAATAAGGCCAGAGGGCGCGTGAGTAGAGGCCTTTTTGGTCCGGCCAACCAATGCCAATTGGCCAGAAGGTAGCCTGTTATGAAAACAAACCCGTATTTCTGGAGAAGTATAAGGAGTTCATTGGCAAGAGCAAGGCCGTGACAAAGTGTATCGAAAACATAAGGCAAGAAGTAGTTCAACTTTGTACTGCTTGTTGTTGCATTGCAGATGGTACTACAAAGAGGAGCAAAAGTCAAGTTGGGGTAAGAAATGAACAAGACATGCATTTAACAAAGCGGCAACAAATCTGGGGGAGAAGTAGGCAGACGGTGGCAGTGGCTCAGTTTTTGCTAGCGGAGCGGGTAATTCGATACACGACGGCGGTCGCCGACTGACGCGAACAACAAAGTAGATATAAAGGACGTAATTTAATTGCATCTGGTGCACTTGACGTCTCTTTGATGATACTGTTCTGTGCGTACGCCGATGCCTAACCATCCGGCATGTCCAAAGATTTGTGAACACATCTATCACAACTATACATAGTCTGTCACCACGACGTATGACACTTTAGGCCCACACGCCAGCCGTGCATCCGATTCTGCCTACCCGCTCTTAGATACTCGTATAACAGATACTTTGGAACTCGCTCATCGCCCGTTTTTCGCATGTGTCCTAACCAGCAATACTGAAAAAGTATCAGCATAGCTTCAGGCTCGTCTATGTCCGCCGGTTGGCAAAAATCAGTTTCCGGAGCCATGTCTGACAGCCATACCCCCAGACGCGTTCCACACACTTCAGGTTGGAGCCACTCAAATGACGCACTTCATTTTTGTATAATGTCCATAGTTCATCGCCGCGCTGTGGTCTGAGCAGTATCGCTGAACAGTGAATAGGCAACTTTTTTATTTCCCAGTCCGCGCTGTTTTCAGACACGTCCTTTGAAATGTCCACAGACAGTGCTAATCTTAGATACACGAGCCGGAGACTCACAGTCCACAGGCGAATCTTTGACAGGCTACTGCTCAGGTGGTACAGTTACCTGCGGCCGCCGTTGGCACTGTTCCCAGGCGTGCACACATCTCTTCCGCCGGGAAAGACTAACGTGGAGAAACTGTCTTACCTATGTTGATATGTTAACTAGACCTATGTGCCAGGGTCTCATAAGCCGCAGCTTCTCTTTGAGGTTAATATTTCCCAAGTGGAAATAGCACAACAAAGGATCCAATGCTGAATTGCGTGGCCACACCGTGGTGTCGAAGCGTCAAATATCCAAGTAGCCATCCAAGCAGTATTCAACTTCCATACCATCCCAGAAGTTTTGAAGGGCAGCTATCGGAAGTTTAGTCAGATGGAAATCAAATACTGTTCTGAATGAGAAAAAATCCTGCTTGTGGTTACTAACAATGTCAAAAGCACAGGGGGTTTTTCTCACAAGCTTGTTGTCTCGTCTTCTTACTCCCATACAACATTCAAATCAAGTTGAACAACAGACCTGGACATCTAAGCCTGCTGGACGTCTTCCACGAAGTTTATTGAGCATTGTAAATCCCGAACATTAAGTGACTCGCATAGCCACATCTGATCTACTTGCAAAGTCTGTCGATATGCTGGATCTCACATAAACGCGTTCGTGAGTCCGCTGAATTCTCTCTCAGTTGAACAACCGGTTCCGATTCAAAAGACGATCGGCGATTTTACTATTGGTAGAGTGTTAGGGCAAAGAGGACGGTGCCAATCGACTGGCAACAAAGAACAGCAAACACATATATCGAGTCCACCGAATTTGGAAGGTCCGAGGCCAAATGTTCATTGGAGAACGAACAAATGCAGCGAGACTCGTGATAAAGCGTGAGCGCAACCAAAGATACACATACATGCATACGAGGGTTCGGCAGCAGGAATAGTAGGCAGATCAATCCGTGGGAAAAAGTTTCGGCAAGCGAGGGTTATTACGCCACAAAACTTCGCTGAAGAGAACGTTCAGTAAAAGAAAATTTGTCGCACACAGTTTTAGCGTAAGAAAAAGAACGATTAGCAAGCAGTAAGCAAGGGAAGGCAGGGAGCGTGACCATCAACTTTCTACCATACACACAGCCGCCATCGCACATTCAACACAGGCAGCTGCTCCAGCATCAAGAACAAACGGCTGGTCACTCGCTAGCATCAATCATACTGGGGCGGTCGGAATATCTCTCGGACGAATGGCTCGATCATAAACAATAATATACGTGTTCCAACCACCTCGGTTTCCTCACAGGCTCATAGGCGTAACTGGAGCACTGATTTTGTTTGGTTAACTTTTCACCAAAGGACTGATGCAACCAGCGACTGGAAAATGAATATCATGCTCTCACGCACCATCCGCCGAGTAGCCTGCTTTCCAAAGCTTGTCTTGGTCTGCATGTGTACATTCATTCACTGGTGTGAGACTGGTGCCTCAACAGCCCAGGTTCATGGCAATCGATAAGGTGGGGCGTTTGGGCCGTCAGGTGATGTAAGGTTCCGACAACCCACCCACAATTAAGGTCCAGAAATACTGCGCCCTGAGTTCCCCATGTCTGTTGCCAGTTGGAAGACTTGTTACTGGGAATGGTCTAAATGACCCCTGCTCTGGGATTCATGCTTGAGAAGTGATCGGTGGTGGATAGTTTTTGGTAGCATATGTTCATCCGTTTGATACATTATAACCTGCAAATCTTGATGAAGTATCGCATCCGCTTCACGTTTTAATGTGTGTTGTGCCACGTAGTGTATTATCATTTGTTATGTTATCTTGAGAGATTGCTAGGACTAACGGACATAGAAAAATGAGTGATTAGGGTTTTCAACCAAAGCCTTTACCTGGGAGGCTGTAACGCAAAGCAACGGGTGAACGGTGCTGAACAAACTAGCGTCGCTTTCTTTGGGACGGAAGGTTAACGTCATCGAACGGAGCGTAGTCCTTCTAACCTATGCCTACTAGCCTGCCTGATAAAAGTGACATTGTCGGTGTAGCAGCATACTGTCGTGTTTAACCCGGCAATTAACCGAAGTGCAAATACGAGNGTATATGTATATATATACAGCAGAAAAATTACGCAACTCATTTACAATGAACTCAGCCAAATGGGACGACGCAACAAAATCTAAAATACACGTGAATTGCAAATCTACTGATCACATATGCAATAACCCGGAACACCCAACACAATGACATCACGAACTAGAACAGTGACTGCCTTTAGTCCAACTGTTCCCCTTTGGCCTGCGCGACATTGTTTACCCCGAAGGAATGGTGTGCCGATCAGCACGTTTTTCCAGATGAAAAAGCGCACAACCCTGACCATCACGTCAAGATAGCAGGAGTCGTCGACTCACACATATAAACCCCCGTCCCTCACCCAACCTAAAGAGATATAAGCAGTGAAGTTGTTCGTATGCCACAGCAGTTTCAGACGGACGACCATATCACTGTTGGTAGGGGAATGGGTGTCGTTTGCGTAAGACCAAAGTCTCAGCGAACCGAAGCAACCACTGATTGCTGGTCACGTGGCTAATTTCAAATAGGTGAGCAGGAACTTTATCCTACCCAGGGGTCAACAAGCGACGTGGTCGATGATTCTGGTAGCTTGCGTTCCACCACTCACGCAACATAGGTTGTTGACACTTGTCTCATCTCACGTTCAACGCAAGCTGGGAGTGGCTTAGTTACTCGACTGCACGACATTCGCTCCATTCACACCATATGGATGGCCTGGCATCCACAGTGGAACAGAAGTACATACAGTGGGATGTGGCGTACAGAAACAGTGGCACTTTCACAGGAGGGATTGATATTCTGCTGGTTATCTACAGTGCAGTATAGTATTCAAGAGACTGCCGCCAAATGTCGCCGGCTGACTTGAATAATCACATCATCACATTTGTCTTGTTGCGATATGGTTAGGCTTGTTGTGCGCTCACTGAGTGGACGGGAATGACTATTTGATTCCAGCGCTGATTGTGGGTGCTCTAGTTTACTGTACAAGGTCTCTGAAGTGTACATTTTATGAGAAGAATGGAAAACTGCAAACCGGAGCACATTTGGATTTAACTGGCTCGGTGCTGTTGAATTTTAAATGCACATTCTGTGAACAACTTATTGCACGTTTGGGAACGCATTTCAGAAATTGTTTATTTCGTGAGGACTTATGATGGTAACCGTGCGCCTCACATTTTCACTCAGTTCTTCCACTTAGTGTACGTCGCTTTCCTTATATTCGAGAGTCATCTAGGAGAATCTAAGCGTTTTACATTCTGTCTGGAATGCTTGCAAGCGGGAAACACGTGAACACTCAACACTGGTGTGAAAAAAAATCCACGGGATCCTATACAAGTGTGGGCGTCAGCTGAGAGAATACAAGGATTTAGTTCCTTCGCCATGACTACCTAACACAACCATTCCTCCCGGCTCTCGAGCGTTCGCCAAGCTCTTAGGAGAATAACGTCCGGCAGTCTTCAGCGTGCCACCACCAAACTGTTACCCTACTGCACGGCTACCATGCAGTCCGAAACCACGGTTTCTCCCCAACTTTTGTGTACCGGACGTCAACACCCTTCTGATAAAGACTAACCCATGGTACAACGGGTATAGAAAAGATGCACTCTGTGAGTTCCAGAGAGGCAGCTGCAAGTGTGGATGAACTTCGCAGTTTGTTTCAACTAACCGTTCAAACTGGCATCCAAACTTGTGCAAGAAGAGAAGCCACGGTAACGTCCAAATCCAAGGCAAACAACCGGTAATTATATAAGCGCTGTCGGCCAGTCGACCTCATCAGAACTACTCGCAAGATTTCGGAACGCTCATCAAAATGTGATATCCCTAAACATTAATAAGGAATGGTTTTTACCCTCTCATCTGGAGTGACATTCTTTCTGGCCAGTCATGTATAGGTATGACCCTTATCACCATGGACAGATTGGCGGAATCTAAAGACTGGTCTTACTTAAATGCTCGCACAGTTTGCTTCCCTGAGGCTTCTGACCGTTTCCCACATATCCACATAAAGCATGAAAAATAGCTTATGACACTGAGTGGTTGATTATGAGGCGAAGCGACTTTCGAAAGAGACATTCATGCCTGCCATCTCCTACTCTGATATATCTAGGCGTTACTCGGTGGTCGGTGCCCACTTGTTCATTTTCTCTCATTACAGTCAGTAACCTTTCGGACAGTATTTTCAGCAATACTTCTGTCTAGGTTGACGATAAAGAACCATAAGTGCTAGTGGTCACGGTAAACTGCAGATCGAACCTGCCACGATTAAGCGGTCAGAGCAATGAATTTCTCCCAGGTAACAAGCACATATGGCCCGGCTAGCTCCTCGCTCTTCGGTTCATACACCCGTAGCTTCCTCAGCCTTATGCTAACGCGATTCAGAAGTCGTACAGGAAAGACAACGTGTGTGCAAGTAAACTTTATTTATTGATTTCCTCATCACACACCAAGCATACTTCAGCGTGTAACGAGCAAAGACGTCTGGGCGATAGACGTGAGGGAGCCCTTAGCACAACCGCACGTCAGCCACCAAAGAGGACGAAGTTCAGTGGAAACGCAAGCCGATCTTCATAATCCAAACAAGCGTCGATCTGGTTGGACGAGGTGCTCAACGACAATGGTTGCAACACAGTTCATCTGTGAAATGTACCTCACATTGTTGAAGATAATGCGAATTCATCAATCACCTAGGAGTGAGATAGCGGCACCCATGTCAACATTCAACGTAGATGTTGACGGTTTGTAGTATACTTACGTTCACAAACTGATGTGAACATGTACGGTAGTACCGGCGTAATGGGGACGAACAGTCGCACTATACTACCATTACTATTCTGTAAGTGGGGCGGGAAAATGGGTTGTGACACTGAAGTAGCCGCGAGAAAAATACAAGAATAAACACTGGAGTGCACCATGATATGAAATGGCTCTCGTTACATACAGGAACTGTGCATTGGTGTCCCTTGCAACCGTGACTTTCTGAGACCAGTGGAGTACGCAGGCGAGTGGACCTGCTTGTTGTCATGTTGAGGCGCATATCCCGTTGATTGGTTTTCTGAATAAATAATCTCTGAACCATCTGCGTTCTTGGTTCACAATACTAAAACGTCACCTCTCATTTCACAGGGATTTTAAAATTTGGGTGAGGTCAGAGGTAACCTCAGTACAAAGTATGTGGGCGTGGTCGTCCTAAGTGGAAACATTGGCAGTGACTTTGAGACTCATAGTATGCTTGACCAATTAGATCACGGAAATTGATTTGAATAGGGAGCTCCGCACCTAAATGTCGTCTGAATCAACTCTTTCCTATCGTTATGAGGAGGCTGTAAAAGTGGCTTGTTTCTGTTCGAGATGGCCGAACAGACCTTCCAATGCATAAACAGAATAGCATTTGAAACATTTCTATGGGTCTTGCAAGACGGTTGCCTACTTGATCTTACCCAACAGTGTAGACCGGCTGGGGGCAGACATCCTTTATAATGTCATTCTGTATTGCTGGTGATGCCTTACTTTCAATAACAGCTTGACTGGTTGTTAACAAGATGTAGGAAGTCTTATTTTGAATGTTCGAACATGGACGTTGCCACATTCTGTTAGCGGCCCAGTTCCTTCCTCCCCCCCGATTTTTTCCGTATAAGTTTTGCGTTTTAATTCATGATTTTGCGACAATTAAGCGTCAGTATGAACCGCTAATAGGTTGCTGAATGTGATGATGATGATGATGATAATCGAATCGTGATCACCGACGATACGGATGGCTTCAGACATGCCGCCTGTGAGTGTCGACTTGAAATGTTTGATCTGTATCCACGGCAGTTCAAATCCGTTTATTCTCCCATGCGTAGACCATGTGAAACAGTTCACTATGGTTGTGGTTGTGGTGAAAAATCTACTCCATTCACCAATTATCCAAATCCTGACAAAACTGAAGATCTGACAGGGGCAAATCCAGGTGGTGCGTTAAAGATACCGCATCCGGATTGAGTGAACAGCCTCAACGCTATGCCTTTCTTTATTCGTCCATTTATTTGTTGTCACGTTGCACCAACCCGCTTACAGTCCGACTTTGCATGTGCTAATACGATAAGTTAATGACAGACTGTGACTTCTTTAATACTGTTGTACGTCCATAAACTCGGCTTCCCAACTCATGTATAATAACTGCTTACTGCTGCCAGTACCGAGTCTTCTCCTTATTACTTGCGTGGGAGACGTCAATTCAAGTGCGATCTCTAGAACTGTTCGAGGTCTCTAATTCCGAATGTCAAAAATCCTCAACAATCAAAAAGGTCATGGTAAATAGGTTTACAAGCTACTTCCTTGGACAGCCCTCAGACATCGCTTGTTTTCACACTGAGTTTTTAACCAACAGAGCGGCTTTCCTTCTGGGCCGCTGGGTGCACATCTAGAGATAGTCCATGGCGTTATGAAGGTTTTATTTAGTATGACACGAAAGGAAGTTCAGCGCTCGTCGCACTAAGTCGCCTTTTCCCCAGGTGCTCAATCATCAGAACCGAAAAGTGAAAGGCCGTTGAGTAGAGAGACTGAATCTTTCTTCGACGAAATTCACAAATGGTCTCTGATAACGCTATAAAAGGCACCAACACGCGAATTAGCTAGAAAGGCCAGAGACCGGCCGTCGACGGGCAAGTAAACCGGAAGAATGTGATACGGGTATCCTTCGGGTTTGCACCACAGTCACATGACATGCAAACAAACAGCATGTGAGTCTTCTTAATAGCCTAGGTACAATATGCAACCATGAGTTTTGG
>QNGE01001659.1:0-53416 GCA_008508345.1 Paragonimus westermani
GTATGAAGAATGGTAAGTAACAAAAGATCGGAATGGTAACAGGCTCTACAACTGCGAAAGACATTTACAATTGGTCCGTGTGTGTGTAAGATAGTTTGGGAAAATTATGCCACGTGTTGCATCTACGTTTCTGCTGATGCATGCATAATGCCTGTTTTTCAATTTCAGACTCAAATATAAGACGTGAGAAGTGTAACGCGCATCCGAAATCAGCAGCGATAAAATGAGGAATCATTGAACGCCAGGCAATATTTCCGTGGTGTCGCTCAGGAATTTGAAAATCATCGATCTCCATGACAGAACATCGGAAGAGTTAAAAAGATTTGTTTCAGTCGACCGTAAATCAGTATGTCCTTCATTTGGCGCCTAGATCGAAATTAAGGATTGTAACAGTAACGACACCAACCAAACTGCGCGCCTAACAACCTGTGCTTTTTCCCTCCCCCNAGTGAATTACAATCGCTCACGTGAGTTACCCCACTGTGGAATATTACGTAATTGGCGACCATGCCACGGACTTCAGTACCAAAGAAGTCCGAAGATTCTGAAGGATCATCGTTCTCTGGGAAGTTAATCAGCACTATTATTGCCTTGTTGTTCTCCGTCATCGAAGCAGGACATTTAAAAACCCAATCGACCCCCACGCCCCCTGCACTCGGTAAATTCCGTATTGGTGACAACTTCCGCCGATGGGAATTTCAGGCAAAGGAATTTGTTTTTTTCTTTTTTCGCAAGCTGAAAGAGCTCGTGTCCTCCGTACGCTACTCGAAGGAGAAGCTTTGGACATTGCGTTAGACGGAGGCATCTTACAAGGAGAGGTCAATGAGGAGTCGTTCTGAAGGCTTAGAAGATGTCTTACCACCGATCTACACCGGCTGGAAATCTGCCGCCAGTTTCACGGGAGCATTCAACATTCAAGAGAGAAACTGGCAGGTTCCATCAGGGATTTTCGGCGCTTGTTTGCCGAGGGTTTTGCGGATGGCACACCGGAGGTTAGGGAACAATGCATCCTTCAGCAAGCTCTAGATGGTACCAGAGACCCGAGCACACGTGGGGCTTTCCTCACGTCGGTTCCCACTTCCATTCAGGAGGCTTTAAACAGTCGGGCTTTCCTCACGTCGGCTCCCACTTACATTCAGGAGGTTTTAAACCGGGCGGGCACGATTGAACAGATTAATAGGGTTCTCGAAAGGGACCAACAGTACCGAGCGAGGGAAATAGCGCCGGTACAACACAGGCCGTTTGACCGCCCACAACAATTCAATCGCCAACAGCATTACGGACCACATCGGACACAACGGCCAACCTACCAAGCACCACACTGCTACTACTGCTCAGTCTATGGGAGGCGAGCCTACCGGTGTGTCCATAACCGAGGTGAGTCTGCTAATCGCCCTGTATCTAGGTTGATATGTCCATCTCGTTCACTGTATAGTAGTCATGTGCGCTCACTTATTGTTTCTGGGTTGTGGTCTACGCCTTTCGTTTTGCTCGTAGACACAGGAGGTGCTTGCTGTTTAATAAGTAAACACAGAGTGCCCAGACAGGTTTTGCCCTAACAAGACTCGGGCGTCCGGTAAGTTGCTGCTAACGGTACCGACATTGGGTCAGTCGTTCGGCTGAGTGTCCCTGTTACCATAGGTGAGGAAAAACGTGAACACCCGATGTTGGTAGTAGAAAATCCTTCCTGGGATGCCATTCTGGGAAGTGATTTCTTGACAACACTCCATGATGAAGTGAACATACCTAACGGGACTTTAGAATGCAGCACTGGGAATATCCCATTTTGTAACTCTTACCACCAGAGCATGGGTGCTATTGCTACTGCCGTGAAACAGTCACTGCCATCGGAAACTTGCTTACTGTTGTCATCTCTAATGCCAGAGCAGGCGGCGACGCTTGCTGAATTTCAAGACGTGTTTGCATGGAAAGAAGGTGAGACGGGGGGGACCAGCTTAATACAGCACAGGATAGATACATGTGATGCTAATCCAATCCTGTTGCCTCCTCGCCGTGTGCCTGTTCAATACCAGGCTGAGCTAGAAAAGATGATTAGCGAGTTGGTAGCTAGTGGAATTATATGCCCCTCTCAATCCCCATGGGCAGCTCCAATTGTAATAGTAAAAAAGCATGACGGAATTCTTCGGTTATGTGTTGATTACAGGAAATTGAACGGTGTTACGAAAGAGGATTCATTTCCACTACCTAGGATCGACGATACTTTTGATGCCCTCACTGGGTCTAAATGGTTCGGCACCCTCGATTTAGCCTCTGGTTACTGGCAGGTAGAACTACATCCGGACGATCGGTGTAAATCTGCTTTTGCTATTCCTTCCGGACTCTACGAATTTCAGACGATGCCATTCGGACTAACTAATGCACCCGCCACCTTCCAGCGGTTGATGCATACGGCACTGCGTGAGTTGATACCCGATAAATGCCTCGTCTACCTGGATGACATCATCGTGCACGGACGTACCCCCGAAGAACATCTAAGTAATGTACGATTAACTCTAGAAAAATTTCGAGAAGTTGGTTTAAAGTTAAAACCGAACAAGTGCAAATTTTTTCAACAGGAGGTCAAGTATTTGGGACACATTATCTCCTCTGCCGGTGTACGCTGTGACCCTGATAAAATCGAACGTGTACGATCCTGGCCCGTGCCAAAATCCGTAGATGATGTTCGCAGATTCCTCGGTTTGGCTTCCTATTATAGGCGGTTCATAGTGCGTTTCGCGGAAATCGCAGCCCCCCTCAACTCCCTCTTAAACAAAAACACTGTTTTCGTCTGGTCAGCCAGCCAGGAAGATGCCTTTAACCAGTTGCGAGAAATACTCTGTAAGGCGCCCGTTCTGACATTTCCAGACACATCTACTGATGCAGGTTGTTTCATCCTAGATACTGATGCTAGCGACACAGCAATTGGGGCTGTTCTCTCTCAACGAACCAAGAATGGGTTTGAACCTGTTATTGCTTACGCCAGTAGAAGCCTCACCAAACGAGAACGGAATTACTGCACGACGCGCAAAGAAATGCTGGCTTTGGTACACTTCGTTAGACAGTTCAGACACTATCTCGTCGGGCGTCCATTTCTCGTGCGCACAGATCACCAATCACTTCTGTGGCTACAAAATTTTCGGGACCCAGAGGGTCAGATTGCAAGATGGCAAGAGTACCTTCAGGACTATGACTTCGAATGCCAGCACCGCCCTGGGAAGCAACACGCGAACGCCGATGCAATGTCACGAAGACCCTACAAAGATCACGGAGAGTGCCCATCTTGCACCGCTGACTTCGTTTCAGCCATAGCGTTACAGGATACAGAGACGCAAGAGTGGACGCAATTACAATCCGAAGACCCGGACCTACGTCCAATCTATCAACGGCTGTTACAAGGTCAAGGTCGACCTACCAAACAAGAAGTCGCCGGAACCAGCTGGGAAACCCGTTGTCTGTGGGCACTCTGGCCGAAACTGGTAATGCAGGAAGATGTACTATATTTCCAGGATGGCCCACCATACCTCCGACGAATCGTGGTACCCACATCCGCGGTCACGGTTGTCTTGCGCCGTTTACATGGAGAACTTGGCCATTCCGGCCAAAACAAGACTGAAGAGGCGGCAAGACGACGTTTCTGGTGGCCACACATGAGACGGGACGTGGCACTGTATTGTCTGGGTTGTACGGAATGTGCACAATTCAAGAACCCGAATCAACAGCCTCGGGCACCACTCCAGCCCATGACAGCAGGTTTCCCGAATGAGATGATAGGGATAGATATTGTCGGGCCGTTGCCAGAGACGGCGAGAGGGAACCGCTACGTACTGGTCATGGTCGACTATTTTACCAAGTGGTGTGAGGCGATCCCCGTTCCGGTTACAGACTCATGGACGATTGCAAAAACGGTGTTCAATGAATGGATTTCGCGCTGGGGCACGCCGTATCAACTACATTCCGACCGGGGATCCAACTTTGAGAGCCTGTTGATGCGGGAAATGTGCCACATTCTGAACATCAAGAAGTCCCGCACCACAGCATACCATCCGGAAGGAAACGGCCTCGTTGAGCGCACCAATCGCACTCTAAAGAACCTGCTGAAAGCTTTTATCAACCATGAAACAACGCGTGATTGGGACATTGCGTTACCTCGATGCCTCCTAGCATACCGGGCCACTGTCCATGCGTCCACGGGCCAAACCCCTCACTTTATGGTATCGGGGCGGGAACTTCGACTGGCATCGGATACACTCCTCCCGACTGACCACCATGAACCCCTACTGACATCGGAACATATTCGCCATATGCACTCAAGCCTCGTGCGTGGTCACCAACTGGCGAGGTCACATCTGCAAGGAGCCCAACGTCATCAGAAGGCCTACTTTGACAGAAGGGTTCATGGGACGCAGTTCCAGCCGGGAGACGAAGTGTGGTTGTACGACGCTGTACCACCCCCAGGGGTCCCGCCTAAACTCCATCGGGAGTGGAGAGGGCCATACGTTATCGACGAAATACTTACAGATGTAACATACCGCATCAAACAGCTGAAACTACCCGGATGGTCATCTGTCGTGCATTTTAACCGTCCGAAGAAGATGACAGCAAATGGAGGCGCTGGGGACAGCGCCTACAAAAGAGGGTAGTCTTGTAACAGTAACGACACCAACCAAACTGCGCGCCTAACAACCTGTGCTTTTTCCCTCCCCCTTCAAGGTCTCGCGGCGGCCACGTACTTGGACGAGACGCAGGAAGAACCAACAGAAGGAATCAACGCATAATTGTAAGACGCTTGTTTTGCTGACTTGTATACCGCATAACATATTACACTGTCGTGCTCCTGTTCTTGCATGTCTTGCTGAATACACCTTTTCTACGGACTTGTGTGCTCCATTGGGTGGTTGTGATTACGGCTTCAACTCACCAGTTCTGTGACTAACTCTCGTACGATCCCTTTTTAGCACGTGGACATTGCGTCCCTTGCCCAGTGAATTAGTATCGCTCACGTAAGTTCCCCACTGTGGAATATTACAGGATGGTAGATGTTGGACGGTATGAATGTGCTATCGTGGGAAAAATTTTTCACGTGTGATTAATATTTGACCGATGTTAACGAATAATCAATTTTTGGTTATGGATTATTCACAGGACTTTAAAGACGCGTTTGAGGGTCGCGAATTGGCTAGTTTTGGCGAGTTCAAAAGTTGCTTAAATAGGTACATGAAAGATCGCAGTGTTTTGTACGTGCTTGGTTCAAGTCAGAAATCAGGCAGCGGACGTTTGAAATATGATCATGTGAGTGTGATTGCCGTTTAGTTTACGTGGTAGATGGCGTTTCGCTGTATACAATAAAAGCGACGTAGGAGCGAAAGCCGTGGAGTACGACGTGTTTAGTGAGTTGAGTTCACATACTTCCCATTGCACCGTTCTCGCGATCCATGCTGCCAATCACGCTTCAACGTTGTTAAGGGAAATACCGGGTTGGAGCACAACCACAAATCCTGCATCATGTAGGGAAAAACGGCGTGCTGTGTGTCATCAGAGGCGACAACAATGGGTACACGCGCATATGTTTCACATGCAGAGAGCAAGTGCAATTATTCAGACGGTTCCCTGGTGTGATAAAAGTCGATGCCACTCATAAGACCAACCACGACAAGTAGGTCCTCTATCATTCCACATTCGCCGCTGTAGCCTGAAGCTGCATCAGTTCCTGGTTACAGACGGCATGGGTCATGGACGACACGTGATATACGCCTGTAGGGTACACGTAGGCTGACCGTCAAGCTAGACTTCAGTGTGTCCAACCATAGGTCGTGACGCTGTGACTGTTGTGTACGCGTAGGCTGACCGTCGAACGGGTCACCCTGATGTGCTACATGCGGTGCAACTTCTCACTTCTCGGTAAGCCTCTTAACTTTTATAAAACCACATGAAATTTTATCTCCTCGTTGGTCATGTAACCGCACAAACTTGCCGATTTCTTTGTTACGTTAATGTCAGTGCAGCTTACACCCGATTGCGGTGAGCAGCATATACTCTATGCAGATGACGCCGCATTTCGCCTGCATTATGTTTAGAAGCCATCAGCTGCAGCCTCATCTAGTTACCAACAACGCCTCCACATCTCACGTGGGGATGATCCTATGTACTTAAAATCATCAACTGTCGACATCTATTTCAGGGAATATTAAACGCAAAAGTTCAAGGAAAATGATCTACAACTTACACGGTTCATGTTTATCAATCGTCCGTTGTCAATTTCTTCCATCCACCAGGTCACAAAACATCAACTATTTCGTGAACCTATTTTGCTACTAAATAAGCGCAATTCTTCGGCGCCCTTGATAAAAATATTTTACGCATTGGAACACAACGATTTCCCACAGCGCAATAGGCATATTTCATACTTAAATATTTGGTCCACAATCACTCACATGATATTTCACCAACTGCGAATGATTTTCAGCGCGTACTGTCGACGCCACTTTGGTTTTCGTCTGTGTAAGCCATGTGCATGTCTTACTGGGCTTTTTGGCTGGGGGTTGTTTCTGTTATCTCGTTTTAGAGGACTATCGTTGGAACCCCTACTTGTGAGGAACGCTGTCCATCGGTGTCTCCACGTTGCACAAAGTTGATTTACAAGTGTATCGTGTACACGTAGCCAGAACGTCCGGCTTGCCTGTTACAATTGGTTAACGGGGCGTGCCGTTGTGCTGTCGGTGCCATTTTAGCATTCGTTTGTGTAAGTCGTGTGCATGGCTTGCTGGGCCCTCGATTCATGCTTCTTCGTATTGTTTCTCTTTTCAGAACTGTTGTTCGAACCCCTACTTTGGAAGAATGCTGCTTCCCGGTGCTCCCATATTGCTCCAGATTCAGGCCACAAGTGCTACGGACACTCATAGCGAAAGCGGCTGGTCTGCATGTTACAAAGATGGCCTACGCCAGCTGACCTTCTGATACCTGAATGGTGTGATCCGGTGATTGAAGAGATTGTGTTTTCACTGAAATCATTGTGTACTACTGTTCTTGAGGATTACAGTATATACAAAGAACGGAGTAAAATTACTTGCATAGGGAATTTTTAGGTAAAGGATATTCAAACGTTCAAGTTATATGTAGAAACGCCGCAACCAACCTCAGAAAGAAGGCATTTCCAAAGGTTGATAACTCCGCCAGAAATGAATTAATGTCCAAGAGAAGCCTGGAGGCTGGAGGACCAAAAATTTCCAATCGAGACTCGTGTGTGACATTTCTTCGGTCCATGATTAATTTAGCAACCGTGTGCAGAAAACGTTCACCTAATTTGTCTTTCAGTGGTCCGGTATAGATGACCTGGTCGAAATACGCGATGAGCTGTCTCATGTAAACCTGCAAAGCCTTTTGAACATTTGAATACCATGTTTCCAGTTTGTGCTGTGTGGGACGTGGCCAAAAGCTTTGGAGAAAGCAGAGAAGGTTTCATCTGAGATAAGACCATGAAAACAAGCGCGTTTGTTATGCATGAGCAGTTGGGAAGGAAGCCATGCTGGATAGCAGAAGAGAGATTTTCAGATGAGAAGTGGCTGAGGACAGCACGCTTTAATAGGCGCTCCATCATCATCTGCGGATAGTTAGTAAGGTTGATTGGCCGATGACTAGCCGGAGAGTGCCGGTCTACCTCTTTGAATGTGTGTGAGGCCATCTTCACTTTTCATGCACTGGGAAATATGTCAGTCTGGGGTGTATGTCTGAACAAACTGTATATAAATTCTGACAGACCGACAGCTGATCCTTTGGGAATATTGAAGTTCTTGCCAGGACCCATAGTACTGTAAGAATTTACCTTCACCTAGCACAGAAAGCCCAACGGTAACGAGTGATTGCCGGAAGTTCTGCAGCGGCAGGGTATGACGCCAATTTGGCAGTGCGGCATTATAGGCCACCGAGTAGTGCTCCTTGAATTACTCGACCACAACTAGGTAGTCATATGAAGTCTCGCTGTTGGGCAGTCGCAAAGAAAGAGCTAAAGATTTAATCTGAATTGAACGTTTTTGTTCTCGCATGCTCTGAGTATAATCTTTCTGGCACGATTTTGGTGTGTTCACGAATTTCCCGCCTACACCTATTCCGAACAATGTAAAACGAGCTTAGGCCCACCGAGTTTCCCACAAGCTTGTGCTTTGCGATTAAACAAGAACGGTCGTCTAGGGGACGGCGTACGCTGTGCGGAAGGGATAGCCGAGAAGAGAAAGTGTATAGTACAAGTTATGCGAATAATGCATATACTTTTGATTTGCGCTTTGGAACGCACGCTAGTGCTGGCTCTTGAGGTCAAAATCAGGAAAATGTGGACCCATGTAGCTTCTCAAACCGTTAAAATTATCCTGATTGGAATCTCGAATTGTGGACTCCTGTGCTGGTTGTTGTGGCTGGTGACGAATAAGATCAAAGGTGAGCAAAGCAGCCGGTATCCAGATGGTGGTTTGGTGATCACCGTGTACCAGAGAACTTTCATTATTGCAGACCAGGTCGATTAGAGAGGGAATCTGACCAAGACGATGTCGCGTCGCAGCGTTGGCATGCTATATACACTCGTTCCGTCGTATCAGCGACGAGAGCGAAATCGAGGGTCTGTTTTCATAGCCCTGGTTAAAAACTGATACACAGTTTGATTTGGATGCATCAAATTAAAACATATTAAGCAGATGACTGAACCGTTGTGGTCCAAGGAAGTTGTCTAGGTGCACGAGGAGAGTTCCTTCGCCGGAGGCTTCGGATGAGGGAGAACGATAAATAACTACCGCCAGGCGTGGGTCTCGGTTACGCCATACTAGTAGAAGCCACAAAGCGTCACACTTATCAAAGGATTGAAATCCACCAACAACCGTGGGTGTCGTGTGATACTGTTGGAGGAAAATTGCAGAACCCCATATTGTTTCTCGGGTTGAGTCAGCTCGGTGAACTGGATACCCGAGGACACTCAGTTCATTGTCGCTGATGTCATCTGTATGTCAGGTCTCAATGAAAGCGAACGTATGGGGTTTGTTATCGTGAACTGATTCCCGGTAACCTATTGAGCAGACTCAAACAGTTCGTGTACATGCACATGGAAGCCACTTTCTTGTTCGAGTTCGCGGAAGAAGAGGAAGAATAGCGCAAGGAAGATCTTGGAAAGAAGAATTATAAATAAAGAGGGTGTTTCAATTGGGCTCGTTCTGTTCTGCACAGTTGTTCTGACGTCCATTCTTTGAGACGGCTACCGCGACATCACAGCTTGTGCTATTTTAGCTGCCCACAAGGTACTTAGTGTTGCAACTTGCGAAATATAAGACCCTGTTATATTCAGCTTTTGGGAGGGTATTTGAAAGTTTTCACCCGCGGGAACTTTGAGTTCAGCGCCCTCTGTGTGTGGGGTTTGAAATATGGCAGTGTGCGTTGTTCTGGAGTCACTGATGGAAGTGCATGGTGAGGCGGATCAAATAATTGCTTTCTAACTCTAGGGAGTCGGCCTCAATAAGCTACTTTCGTTCCGAATTCTTGAAATTGAAAATTTTCTACATGACAGCTCCGTGGATTTTGTGACAGATAACTCGGCAAATGGTTTTTGTTCAGCTTCGGCGCACTAAACACTTGCGTCTTCGCCTGAGGCATTGGCCTTTGAGGTGGTGATTCTATAATCGACACCTTCGCTTTATACTACAGGTTTTATACTACAGGAGCAGAAACCACAACATTAACTCCCAGTTGTAGCTTCCAGTCTGCCGTGATTATTGACTTGGTGTTGGTCCGCTGCCACCGTCTCACTTTCTCTTGTCGACAACGATCGAAAGGCACGTCCTTCATGTGAGCAGCGACGGACTTCAATGCCACTGTTTTCCCCGCTACTGTCTCGAAACTGGGTACAGCTGATAAGATTGCCAAAAGGCCAAGTGACCTTTTGGTTGTCTTGATGCACAGACCACTCACGAGTATGAGACTTATGGCGTCCGGAGAGAATAGAGGCACTAGGAGTGATTTAATTAGTTGGGTTTGAGAAGGTGCGGAAGTGCGGCTCCATGAAACAACTCTCTTTTCTCAGAAAGCCTTCTCACTCCTACTTCTGGCGGCCTGTTCTCTGTGTATAGTTGGTGATTGCAACATCTACGGTAGCAAGTTGTATAAACCCATTCGAAGACTTCAGTTACACCCACAGTTCAGACTGAGTCAGTTGGCACTTGTCCACCCCACTTTCCATGGAAGAAACTGGAGACGATACACAGCTAAGAATAACCCTGCAGTTGCAGTTGTCGAGTTTCGGCGACACCCGTGGCGCGTGCGCGACTGGTAAGTCGCAAAGCGGCTTCCTATATGTTGCCAGGCCTGCAGTTTATGTAGCTAGAACTGAGTGATGGAGAGGCAATCTGCTTGTACGGGCGTTCATTGGAGCTAGTGCACTAGAAGTGATGTCGCTTCTGACGCCGGTAGCACGGCATACTGTTTTGCGCGGATATTTTGCATCCGTACCGGTTTTCAGTACTTATGAAAAACAGACACGGCGAAGTGACAGAAGAAAAATGGACGTTGTGTAACCCAAACAATGCAATATGTAGCTAACTAGTACGTTATCAGATGACAAATGGCAGTAATTTTATGTAATTTTTGATGCACATGATCCCACTAATGCGAGAAAATTCCAACCTCACTTCAAGTTATCCGGTTCTGTACCATGGCGGACAAAAAGGCCAGGGAACCTGCGCTGGAGTGATGGATACCTTTGGATAATTCAATGAGGTACTGTCCCACCCTCTGTCTCTCGATCAAAAATTTACTCAACAATCTCAAATAACCATGAAAGATCAAACTTCCCAAACTCCATAACTTGCATGTGATGAGCTTTTGTACGTTTTCGCGGACGGAAGTGTCCCTTCTGAGATATGGTGGCTGAACCAACTGAGGACGAACTGTGGTCGAATTCACCGGAGTGTATACTGCTGGACATGAGTTATTGAGCGCGGGTTTCAGTGGATATATTGCTCGATTTGCTTCTGTTGTTGCCGCGGTAATTGGTGGAGACGGAGTAAACATGTCGGTAACTTATATACTGTTTCGCTTCTAAGCTGATTATCTGCTAATGTGCATCCCTTAGATATCTAGGTGTTGAGTGGAGAGCGTGAGAAAGATTGTCGTTTTTAAAACGTTTACCGTAATGTTTCTCTTTATATCCATCCGCGGAGTTCCAAAACGTCGTCCTGGAGGGGCGTCCAGGTCTGACGCATTTCCAGTTGTCGATCAGGTCACTGATATATACCAGGACGGGCATAGGAACTAGGATAGAACCTCAAGGTACGCCACTTAGCGGAGAACCTTAGTGCAGCGTTACATCCCGCACTCTTACCCTGTGTGAGCTCTCAGTTAGAAACGTCCGGGTCAACCTAGGGATTGTATCGATTGTTCCAGTTTCCCGGAGATTCCAGTCTAAAAGCTTAAGGTTGAGAGGATCAAGGGCTCACAGGAAACCTAGAAAGCGTAAGTCAATCAGTTCCATTCCATCCAGCTTCTCTTGGTCATGGTCTAAAAACGTTAGCAAATTGGTAAGACTAGATGACGATGATTCTCTCGCTCGAAGATCGTTTCACTTAGGGAGCAGTCATTTTGGAACGAGTCCCGGTTTTTAAATGGCTTCCAAAATATTGGGATCAAAGTTCCGGGCAGAACATCTACAATTTTTCAATTACGGGTAGACAGTATTGGCAACAGGGTTGAATACACGGAATAAGTGCCCAAACACCAGTTCGATGAAGAAAATTTTAAGCATTTTCGCGAACACAACCCGTTATTAGTGTTCGTCTACCTTTTCATGTCTTATAAATAGAATCATTCTAATTTTCGAGATAAAAAGCTGAAACTTTTAAACTGATAGTAACCACTGTCGCGGCTTTTTGAATATACGTTCAAGCTGGAAATACACAATTATGAGATGTTGACACTACTTAACAAAGAACACTAAAGCAATGGTTCAAAATGTATGTCAACTTTTAAAGCTTCCTTGTCGGTAAGAAATCCGCAACTTCTCTCTTTTTGCAGGAATCAACGCAGATGTTGGTCGATGGAATGCTCATCCTAGAAACGATCGGAAATGACGTTTTCATATGGCCGTTTCCACCTTTAGTGCATATGGGGCGGATTAGAAAAGGGTAGAGTGTCACACTTTAACTTTGAATCCGTTCACTTATTCGCATTGTTTCCAACCTGACCGAGGTCATGTGGTGTTCACACAAAACACCGCAGGAAAGCAGATCAACACAGGCTACTCGCCGACCACCAGAAGGTATATTTTCAGTCAGTCACTACCCATCACCCCCCGCTTGTGTTCGTTCTGTGTGGTGCTCATGATACTGGTTAACCGGATGAAACGGCTAACAGTGTGAACGCGTACTACATACTTAGATGGTGCTCATAGCCTGAGCTAACTGGACGGAGCAGCTACTTGTGTGAGCGCATACAGTTTCTCGTGTTTGATCATCGGGCCCGTACAACACAGTTCATGTGAAGAAGATTACGAAGGTGATTCACAGAATCCGTCGGTGTGTGACGTAAGAGGCGGTGAAAGTTAGCAAATGTCGATAAACTTACTTTCAAGTTTTTCACAATGAACGTTATACCGTTTTCTCGGAAGCTCAGTTTTGCAAGATCGGTAATGCTTCATCATTTTCGGTTCAGACACATCACGCTCGATGAAACCGTCAAATTCTTGCTACATTGAGCTTTCAGAGCATGTTAACGTTCATTGCGACAACTTCGAACTGTGGCGCACTTTTCCTTCTCGAAGGAGCAACTGGATTGAGAACAGACAAAAGACCCCAGGGTTCTGCTGATTGTTACTTTCTAGGCTGAGCTTTGCATCAGGCAAGCATTCCTTGCCACCTTAACTACTATGTCTTGAGCTCTCTATATTGTGGAACTTTTGAATTCCTTCTTCCAAGTATGTGAGCTCCAAGCTAAGTGCGTATGCTGGAACGCTGTCTTGACACTGGGGGAAATCCATGGATTCTGATCTCTCCTGCCAATTGGTTTTCGAGGGGCGCTCCTTTCAGTGGTAGCCCAATGAGTAGCTCGACACCGCACTTCTCAATAGAAATTTCATTAACGTTTATAACCAGCCCAGTGAAAATAACATAATCAGATGAGGCGTTAAAATCCTGCGCGGTTCCTGGATTTTACCTGCGTCAAGCATGCCGGAATCCTTAAGTGAGTACATAGTAGTAGTTTCCTAGGACATTAGCACCTTACGAATAAAAAACTTGCCAATAAGACGGTCTACCCTTTTGGATCCAAATGGGTTGCCCGACAGGCTCAGGAGTTACAGACGTTTCTTGTTCACAGAGGCGACTATCCCGGACACTGCATACTGACAGACGTTGCGAGTAGACTAAGCACTTCTCTCCCGGAATCAACAGTCGCTTTCCTGTCAAGCTTATGCTCACTCCAACTCACCAACTCAATCCCGAACGTCGAACTAAATCGAGTAGAGTTCGTCGCTTTTTTGCTCAAATCTGCTGACTGGCGTCCCAACTGTGCATAGACACCCTACGCCACCTGTAAGGTTTCACTCCAAGTAAGACGCGCAAACTAAACGGCGTTCTCCTTTGGCCAATTACCGGGGTAGAATACTGACTTTGCAGTTAGTATGGATAAATATTACTCGAATTTAAGGAATACCAATTCGAAACCACTAACTGATATTTGCGCGATGTGTCCCACTAAAATTTCACGTCCGGTGTTCACTGTTCATCCGCTGACTGACTAACCTTTCAACCACAGTGGATGCAAAAACGTTGCGTAGACTCCAATTCAGCTAAATGAGAGCCTAACACTGTATGTTAAATAACATTCGAGATTGCCTTTCTAGCACGACTGTTTACTGGTCAAGTTGTAACCAAGTTACTCACGATGTGGACGCGGTGGAACTGTTGACTCAGTCGGGGAGAGGAATTACATATACTTCGTTGCTGCGTTTGGAGAGAGAGAGTTGAATCCTTAGTGGCTTATCTCTGCGACTTTTTGCGTTTCGATTCGCAGACGGATCCGCTGGAAGACACCCCACCAGTGACAACCAAGAACGGTTGTGACGGCTGATACAAGGGTTGCTAAAATCAATGTTGTACTAGGTATTTCTCCAGCTTCTATTCAGGTCCATTCACGAGCTCGTAAGTGAAAAGTGAAAGGCAGTTGTTGCAAACCTTGACATCCGCCGCAACACAAACGTTAATTTTAGAAGGATGAGTGTAAAAAGTCAGCTGAACGGCACGCAAAATGGATGGAAAGGCAGCAGTTCAACTCTGATTTGAGGCACCCAGCTAGGTAACTAAATCACCCATTAGAGCTTGGGATAATTCGGAAGACAGCTGGGAGCAGCTTTCGCGCGACCACGGAACCTGATTATTCATAAAGTTCCTATACATCACATTGGAAATTGTACGGTCCGAATAAAGGCTATCGGAGACTTTTATTAAGTTCGGATGATGGTGATAAATGCCTTGTGTTTAAGAATGGTCGGGATGGTTGAATCGAAGAGACGCGTTCAACTGCAAGATCCACTGAGGCCAATTGCGGTGACGTTTTCAAACTTCCTTTCCCCTAGATATCCTTTAATGAAATATGGATATGTCAACGACATGGAATTAACAAGCACCTTCAACACACACCTGGTAGGCTGGCGGTGCTTATCGACTATCAAAATGTATAACCAACTGTACCACAAGATCACCGCAGCGCAACTCTGTGAAATGTCATAGGGAGCGAGTACAGCACGAGAAAATGAGGTCGCCTGGGGCGACAGTGAACTCACTGTCAGTAAGCCGTTCAGTCAATCCCTTGTTCCCAGAAAGAAAACCGACCATCTACTTGATGTTGAAGTGGCTGCCTTTGTCGAGCGTGTGGCGACTGTCGTGTGATTGACAGACAGTTGCTTGCCACGGTAGTAGCCTTCATTTGCAGTTTCCACTTTGACTGATCTTCTAGTGTTTGAAGCCTTCTTGATAACATTTGCCAACCTCCCATGCAAAGACCAACGCTGTAACGAGTCACAAGTTGAAAACACCTGAAAACAGCAATCTTCCAGAGGGAGAGGCTCAACGACCAGCATGAAACAGCGTAGAACATGGACTGCCATGGGCCCAAGGCCCGGTGAGCCATGTAAGTAAGTTACACGGTCGCAACCGGAGGTGGCGCCAGAACGACCACTCGGATCGCGCGCAGGACGAGTCGTTCAACCGATGAACTCTAAACCTGTTATGTTGTCAGAGCTTGAGACGATTTACTTGTTATAGTTGGTCGTCCTTACTTCCAGTTTTTGAGTTTGTTTGTGTATAACTTACCCCTACTCCAATCTTATCTCCCCCACCATTGTGTAATTTGTTGTATTTGGTCGTAGTCACGGGAGTCACCGACCTAGGGATCTGAAACTTCGATGGGTACGGTACTGAGGTTCAGTGCTGTTTCCTTCTATCTGGTTTTTCACTATCTTTCTTGTACCTTGAAACCTAACTGATAAGAAGCTCGCCATTGTGGCCGATATTCTTTCCGAATCGGAATCGGTCGCCCAGCGGATTCGCAAGTGTAGACGCTGATGGCATCACGGAGGCGACCATTCGAATTCCAGCCTGTCAACAGACGTTGCCGGTAGGCTAAGGGTGGCTTGATAAAGCAGTGGAAGACTGCGACAAATACTCGGTGATTTCTCAGGCGAGCTGGTAATCACGGACGCAAAGTATCGTTAGGAGCGCAGTGCCGCAGAAACTAGCGACATTATTCTGACTAATCCTCGTAGGATTCGGTTGAAGGAAAAAGATGTGCACCGGGAATCAGAATCCTGTATATATATGCCTGTAATATTGGTGACAAAAAGGCTGAACTGAGTATTGAGGTTAAGAGTTATGACGTGGTTACTATCAGAGAGCAGTCTGAGGAACTAAGTGGAGATGAGTCACTTTCGTCTGCCAGAAGTAGGTAAGAGGCAGGACAATGAGGATGGCGAGTAACGGAGCTGTGTTCCAGATTGCTTCAAACCAGCTTTCTTACCATTTCCTTCACACTTTTGCGCACCGAGCCAACTCACACATACACAATTTTCACACAAAGATATCCGGGTCACTGGGCAGGATGTCTTAACGTTATCAGACAACTGGCCGAATCGTCAGCAGGCAAGATTCGATCGGACGCGTAACGCCTCAAAGGCAAAATTCCCAAAGTGATCGAGCAACATTCAGTAGTGTGGTCGAAAGTAATGATAACAGCGGTGGGAGTGGATGTAGGTATGAGATGGAAATTAAGAATAAGTAAAAAATAGGAGTGGGGAAAATGCTCAGTTAACAGAACGTCCTACCAAGGTGGCGATGGACTCACAACCACACGTTAATATGCGCATATTGGCGGATTCGTATGCTCAATTGCAAGCACATCAGAAGAAGCCAAGACGAGTTTAGTTACTATCTGACAGGTAAAAAGAAACGCTTTCAATGGGGTCTAGTTGATAGCAAGATTCCTGTAAACGCCTCGCAACTGCATTCTCCAGCTTCACCTCTGATGCTTGGAAGTCATTTGGGGATTGCTGCGAGATACGTGTGTGCGGCGCCCCGATTATGCGGCCAACGCAGTGCAAACCGCAGGTGTAGGTAGATCCACGAACGTTTGGTTTTATGAGCGTAACCACCGGATCTTTGATGGGATGCTAGTTGCCTGGTGCAACACTGCATCTAGCTATGCTTCGGCACTGTTTCATTCTTTGTCTCATGAAGAGCGTTCAGTCGTCCCCTTTATAGGTTGGGGATATGAACGCCGGCTTCTACGACACTGTTGCTAGGGCTAGTAGAAAGTCGAGTGACTCAGAACTCTCGTATACATATCAAATCAGATGTCTACTTTGTATGAGAATCCGTCGGATAAACCCGAGCCTCTCAGAAATATGCTGATCCGAAAATATCTATGAAGTCAGTGGCATATAGTTCGTACCAGCCCGCACATGAATGTGACCATTGTGAAGTTTTTAGGTGTATTAAGTGGTCATCCTCCTGAGAAACTGCTTCCGGAGACATACCTGATGGGACCTATATTTTTAATGACCCACAATTATTATCATTATTTTGACCACATGACCAAGCATTTGTTGATCATTTCGAAAAAGGTTTCTCTAAGCCTCCACACGTCCAAACGTTTTCACTTCATTTGTCGTGTGTAGCTGAAAAGAGCGAGCAAAACGATGCTTAAGCATACATTTTACCCGATGATCTTTTATCTTCGATTTGGCCAAGGGAAGGAGTTGTTTCACAAAGTTGATTAGCCTGTGGAGACATCTTGGGATGCAATTCGTTCAGCAGCCTCTCAGGTTGGATCTAGAGCACAAGGACTGGCCGTATGACCTCGTTATCACCCAGGTCCGTACTCGGAAGAAATGGCTATCCATATCTGGGTCATTTTCAGCCGTGTTAGGCAGGAACTGGTTCTAAAAGGTCAGCTTAAAACCATCGACTGATGATAATAAATGAACCTTCGAATGGCCAAGCAGTAATGCAGTGGGAAATCTGCAGCAGCGATATTTCTTTTGGTGCTGATTTACCTCGATAAATTATAACACGTTCATGTCGTCGAATGCGCTCATCCTCCGAAAACATAACAGCGGCAGATCACTATGGTGCGGACCTGTTTTCTTTGAAGCTCAAAGGAAGAGACAGTTCAAGATCGCAGAGTCTTGAAAAATTGATTAACTTTCAGTTTGTGAGAAATCAGGCTGTTACCATTCGGAAGATTATACGTTAATGTATAGGCACGCAAAACATTACCTAATTTGAAGTTCTTTTGTGATGTACTTCAGGCGGTTCTCCCTACCGTGAGCACACCGATACCCCCACCGAGGTTGTGAATGAAGTCTTTATTGACCGCCAAAAGAAGTTGGGTCGCGCAGGAGGGTAGTTCGCAAGCGTGTTTCAACAAATCGATCTTACGAGCTTAAAGGCAGTGATGGCCAGATCGTCAGCACAAGGGATGAAAAACTTTACAACCCAAGAGTCCACTTCACAACTGTTAAACCCTTGAGAATCCTTAGGATCAGGTGATATTATGCCAGTCTGAAGCTTTCTCAGCTGAAGTTTCGACTCGTTCAACGGCTGAGCCAAGTAACTTGTTAATAAAGCTGAGGAAGGCGGCAGATATCCGCAGCGTAACAAATTACAGTCTTTCCCAAAGTAGAAACAAAGAAGAGGGCTTCGATCGCTTGGTTCATTGACTTAGCCCCTGCCCAACCGGTAATGAATCATAGGATTACCAGAGGTCGCTCAGATAACCTTCTTTGCGATAACAAACTGATGTTGGTCAGACAACTAACCACCAGGGTTGTTGGCGGAGAAAAATGTACGAATTATTCAATCAGGTTGTAAGAGTCGGATCATTTTCTCCTGAACGCAGAAAACAACCTGAAGATTTATTTGGGGTCAACCAAATTCTTTGTGGGTTTATTGCTAACACACCAGAAGCTACCTTCTCGTCCGTGGTTGTCTCACTTGAAGAGTCACTCGTAGTCACTGGGCAGTTGAAGTGCTCTTACGTCCACCGGAGCTGAGTTCGTGATGACCAGTTTTGCGAGCTCGTGGAAGAAGCTAATGGGCTCTGTGGTCTAGGCTACAACGATGACTCATTTCAGGAGAAAACTTTACTATAAATGAGAATGCTAAGTCCTTGGAATACGGAAATTACTGTGTCTCGAGGCTTGCATGTTTGTAGTGTGTGCCGTATTACACGCTGACCTAATGCTTGTGCAGCACGCGCGTAATTTTCCGGCGCCTGTGAGTAAACACTAGTACAGTTACATGCCAGCAACTGTACAGCCTGCATATCTGCATAGTTATATATACACAGCCCCGTCCAATACCGACTAACACTGTCTAACACTGGCTAATAATCGTGTATGCATCAACAGGGCATAAAAACAATGCCAGTTTATCCCATCAAAGTTGACGAGAATAGTCAGAAGCTGACTGAAAATAGAAATCTCCACCAACACCCTCCGTGAGTGGTAGTCGTGAAAGCATAGATAGCCCTTGTCCCCTACCTTCGTTAGTTTTTAAAATTGTTTACTGTGGGCGTATCGCCGTCAACTCATACACCCCACTTTTTATAACCGTGTTGTTGGAACCAGCCCAATATGAGGATGCACAGTACCTGTTTATATCTGTAATCAGATGCATCTTGACCTTTTCTGTTGCTCTGGCGTGGTGGTTGTCCTCGTGTGCTTTTTGGTCTCGCGGACCGTGCTGACTGCGACTTCGGTCCTTGTGGGTTCAACCTCGTCAGACTAACCAGATGGGAGCAGCCAGACTAAAAGCAGATGTGTTTGTTGTGGTTGATGACAGCGTGATGTGTTTTGTTTCGACTTTATGTCTGTTTCTGCCAGGTCTGTTATTGGGAGTGTGTAATAAGTTCGTCTGTGCAGTCCTTCTGTTGGTGTGCTGAACCCCTCGGGATGTGACTGCCGCACCTATGTTAGGTGGTTGGTGCTGCTGCGTCTGTTTGGTTGTGTGTGTGCGTCACCCGATACCTTGCGGTACATGCTTTTCAGACAAACGCTTCGGTTGAGAGCTTTAATCGCTCTGTTGTCTAGATCTGGGCGTTCTGACAGTTTCCACATTCCAAGTAAACCATGATATCACAACGTAATCCGGATACCATACTGCATGGGTATTCGCGCAAAGTGAACCGACTCGCCCCGTCCGCTGTACATGGCAGGGTGGATAGGCAAAAATGTGCTACTTCCAGACACACCCTAATGCTGCCCCCATAACATGAACCTGAGAGTAGATAATGCTCTCTCAAGTCTCAGTAATCCCAGGACAAACCTGAGACAGGCCCGGAGATGCAAGACGCTTTCCGCTGGAATATGGAGTGTGCTCATACTGCTGGAGCGATGCACCATCACAGGACGGCCGGAACGACGAACCACACTGGCCACGATGGACTGTGTCGCTATGGGACCTTAGCGGTCCTGAATGCGACAAAGCTTGCAGACCAAGGTAAGTTGCGGAAGGCAGGTTCCGGGTGCACCTTTCGCTGGATAGGTTAGCAGGCAGACGGTGTTAGGGGGTATTGTGTCTGTTTTGCAGTCGCTAATCCCATCAATGCTTTGATGACGGACGAACCGCACGGCATTAGCCCTCGAATCATGTCCATGCACTTGCGACTTGGTCGAGGTGAGCACGCTACATTTTTCAGTGTTTATGGCCCGACTATGTGTCACATTGATGGTACAAAAGACCAGTTTTAGGATCAGCCGTTTGCCACGATCTGGTCGGCGCCAGTGATTTGGAAACTATTTGCTTCGTGCGGCTCGAACGGTCGAATGGAGCGTGATTCGTTAGCTTGGCCGGGAGTCCTCGGACCCCACGATATGGGCTCGGCCAATGAGTGCGGTGATAGTCTGCCGCACATATGTGCTACTCGCGATTCGGCTACCACAAACACCTGATTCCGGCTGGATGCGAGCGACATCACGATGTGTACTCACCCACAAGTGATCATCACCGTTTGCTTGACTACGCGATGGTGCGGTATATTCGTGGGTGCGTATCACGTAAGTGATGCGCGGCGCTGAACGTAGCACAGATCATAAGCTGGTCAGGACAAAGTTGTTTATTCATGCACGCAATTCTGTTCGTTGCGAATCTTTCGGATAACAATAAACGTGAGATATCAAACGATTGGAGAACCCCAAGAGGAAGAGTGCTTTTCAGCGTGCAGTTGCCGCTCACTGCACAACGTTCCTGTATCCGCTACCTCCGAGGGTATGTGGCAACAACTCAGAGAACAGGTCATAGCAGTAGCCATCGAGACGATCGGTGCGGAGCGTAAGAAACATCCGAACAACAACAACGTCGTTATCACTGAACTGTTCCGCGAGAAGGATGCCGCGTTTTCTGAGTCCACAGAGAACATAGACAATGAATCAAAGAAGTCCACGTTGCAGAGTATCCGCCGTCAACTGGCTGGGCGTATTCGCGGACTCAAAGACAACCGGTGGAGGACGCAGGTTGGGTAGATGCAGAGCTTTGCAAATCGCCGACAACAGGAACAGTTCTACGATTCACTCAATGCGATCTTCGGTCCATTGGTGCAGTCCACTAAAGTGCTGGTAGACGTGGACACCAGCTGTTCTTGCATCCAGTCAGAAGGCATCATGAAAATCTGGAGCGAACACCCTGGCAGCTTACTAAACCGTCTTGCTACAATTGTTTGGGTGACTTTGAACAGCTTACCGCGACAGACCACCAAACGTTTGCTGGATGGCTTTCAGGACTTGCTAAATTTGCAGAGACCGATTATTCAACTGATCAATGGGAGGGCTGCAGGTGAGATCCTGGGGAATGACGAGCCCACGATGGAACGTGCATTGATCCAACTAGTTTACTGCATCTGGGAGCAAAAGGTGATGCCGCAAGAGCCCAATAATGCTTTCATCGTACCCTTGTTCAAATGTAAAGGTAATAAGAAAGGACCCGAAGGCAAACAGACATCAGTCTCCTGGACTGTGCAGGCGAAGTGCTCACCAGAATCCTTCTGAACCAACTGAATACAGGAGTTTCGGATATGCATGTTCCTGAGGAGCAGTGTGGATATCGGGCAAGTACAGTCGACATGGTGTTGGCCGCTCGACAGCTCCAGGGGGAGTGCTGGGAACGGAGTCCACCACTCTATGGCCTGTTTGTAGACCTTACCAGGGCATTTGATTCCGTGATCCTCGAGACGCTGTGGTCGGTGATTGGTGATTCTGGATTTCCGAGTTTATCCGTCGATTTAAATAGAACGTTGTATGAGGGCGAAAATATAATTGTGTAGATCGGCTTGTGAAAATTTTGCCATTGTCATTTGCGTGAAGCAGGGTTGTGTCCTAGTCCCAGTCCCATTTAGTAAACACTGGACTGCCATGTTAACAGTCGCTTTTCGGGACTCTAACTATGCGCCTGCTTCTGCCTGCAGATGACAGAGCACTATTAGCACACAGTGAAGGAGAACTGAAACGCCTGGCGGCGGTTTTCACGTCCGCGACATCCAAGTTTGGACTGGAGATCAACATGGGCGAGACCTTTTCTTTCTCTCAGCCTTCTCCGGGTTGGGGCGCTGCTACTCAGTCTCCACTCCAAATTCGCGTCGATGGAGGCGTTGTTGATAACTGCGCGAACGTTTGCTGATTAGGTGGTAATATTTGCACCAATCTGTCTGTTGACCGCGAGCTAAGAATTCATGTGGCAAAAGCTACTGTTTTTTCGGGCGTCTTGAAAGACCAGTTTAGAAAGACCACAGGCTGAAGCCGAGCACTAAGCTTCGTATCTACCGATCAGTGTTGCTTGCTATACTGCTGTACGACAGTGGAACGTGGACACCTCGACAGCGCCACCTGAGCCGCCCTCATGTGCAATGTCTGAGACGCATTTTGGGCATTCGGTGGTTGAACATGTTTCCGAAAACTCAGGTACTACGACGAGCGAATGTGAACGGAATGGAAGCCATGCTGGTGCTGAATCAACTTCGGTGGCGGTTACACGGACGATGGAAATCAGGTAAGCGAAACCTTGATGTTCGAAAGCGGAAATATCAAGCTGCTGTGCAGGCACGTCTTTCATGTTGTAACGTTGATTGTATAATTTGGGATGACTTACCTTTGCACCGAATGTCCTGAGGGAATAGGATTCGAACAGACGTTTGCAAATTCAGCGAACACTTGCTGCGCGGCCAAGAGCAAAATTGTGCGGTAGGCAAGAGACCCGTTGGTGCTATAAGTCCTAATGACACGGCTATACGGCGTTGCGGTGTGCACGCCGGCGAATTTGTTCGACGTCCTCCATCGTGTCACCAGCATTCTCTCGACGCACCGTCGGCAAAGAGACGACCAGTACGTTGTGCTCAGGCAGGTCATATAAGAATATCTCATTTTCCGTCAATGAGCGCATTGACTAAGACCATGACTTCTTGGTGGCTAGTTCGCTCCTATTTTCAGGAACTTGGGTGTCTGCAATCTTCTACCCATTCTAATTCTCAGATTCGTTGACGTACCTCAAGAAGGAATTGCCTGTTTCTTTTGTAATCCAACCTGAGTTTTGCTTCTCATTCTGTCCTCTCTAAATTTTACCAACATGTACCGTTATGTTGGAATGCTTCTTGTATTGAATCGTTCGCTAACGATCCAAGTTTACACCGAATTGCGCGTAATCTGTTGATCCAGTAAATGCCAATCAATATTCGAAGACAGAAAATCTATCCTCGAAACGGTTAGAAAGAATGTACTCGTAATAACTGGATTTAATACGGTAATAACTGAATCAATTTACAAGAAAATTGAGTTTCTCACCTGGAATATGAAAATCCTCAGAAATCAAAGAAAAAAGTGCTTGTACAGCAAATCGACAATTAGGCGCCGATCAACAATCGTAGACGATAAAACGAGTTGAGCTCACTCAAACAAATGGTCATTGCTTGGGTCAGAGCAAAACGACTGTTTGTGCATCAAGAAACAGTGGGAATAATATGTTACTTAATAAAAAAATACCGAAGGAAAACGTCTAATTTTGGCGTTTAGAAGTTTACAGGGTTTGGACTAATAGAGATACGAGAAACGGTTAAAGTAGACAGTTTGATAACAAAGATGAGTGACGTATCTTATTTAGGAGAAACAGCGAAGCGTAGGGTCACATTCCAACATCAGTCAAAGCCCAGCAATCTCAAAATAATGCAACAGACCTTGACAAAGTCAAGACTTGACCCCGAAAACCGGCTGGTTTTCCAAACTTAAGGTGATGATATGAACAGCGGCAACGACCGGTTCGACGGAGTTGTCCACGTCTACTTTTTTATGCGTAGCAACTTGGTGTCACTTTGCACACGCTTCTAGAAAACAAAGTGATATGATGTTCTGTTTCATAGTGCCATCTGAAGTTCTTGCCGACACCTGGGGTACATATCTGTCGTCACCAGGGAATACCTCGGTGATTATACCTCTGGCGGCTCTTTCGTGAAGTTGACCTACGTCGCCTACTTGAGGATCACACGAAGCTTTCAACCACTTAAGTAAAATCCGAGACTGGAGTGGGTATTCATGCCTTCATCGTCTTCAAGACACACTAGATAAGTGCTGTGCTTGTCTCCAGCCCCTGGTGTAACGTTCGCACAATGTAACCTCATCTGTACTTAGGCCTATATTCGAGCGCAACAACAGCAAATCACTAGGACGGAGTACCTGGGGACTACCTGGATAATCATAAACAGGCACGAGTGGCCTATCGTTCACTATTCGTTCAACTTTCACTATGTAGGTGGTAAATGACTCTTCATTCATTATCTGCTGTTGTGTTACCGACGACAGAGCTCGCCTCACCATTCGGATCCTTTATTCCCAACTCCCGCCCCGATGACTTGCACCCGGAGAATTAAAATACTAATCAATTCCTTGTTTCGATAGCCTATCTGTCAACACACACTGGTGCAGTTGTCGTAGTCTTCGTTTTAGCTCCGAGTGTGCTTCAACAAATTTGGAACCGTTGTCACTGTAATTGGCGTCTGAATTGCCCCGCCTTCCCAAAAATTACACCGGGGCCATAAGAAAAGAGTCCGTAGACATGGAATGGGTCACCTCGTTGTGAACATCCCGAGTCTGTAAAGAGATAATTATGCGGCCATACCGTATGAGCTCGCTTCTTCCTATAGGCACCTTGAATAGGCCGAAATAACCCACCCCACAGTAACTGAATGAGTAACCGTCCGTCGACGCTCTCATCGACGGAATTGGCGCCATCGTTCGAGTGCACTGCTCAGCATACGCCCTTTTCCAGTGTCAGCACTCACTTAACACTCGGTTATCGACCGTCATACCTTTCAACATCCAAAACCGCCTTCTGATACTGGCAACTGCATGGAATGCACCCATATGTCCTTCGAACTCGTGATAGTAACGTATTACAAGACTTGTGACAGAAACATGACAAGAAATGAGCATCAGCTTCATACAGTCTCCACTGTCTTGTCGGATCCTACCGCTGAGATACAGTGTTTCATCTATCAATGCTAGCAGCAATCTTTCAAATCTACCCATCTTACGAGGATTTACGGTGGACGATCTCAGGACCCAGAGTTCCTCGGAGAACTGGCACTCTTGTACGAGCTTTATTAGTTTGAGACATAAGATATTGAGTTCGAACGTTCGACGGGTTCCTACTCTGATTGACGCGGTTTGTCCAGCGGATACCACCATGTACACAAAGTTAACGTAACATGATAACCAAGCTATGGCCTGCAGTAACTTAGTCCAACTAGAGTACCTCGGTACCAACTGGCCCAGTGTAAAATTATGGTCCGATTTCGTGGTAATTGCATGAGTGCGCCTAACTTCGGGGCCTTCCTTTAACAAGCATAAGGTTGGCATTTTCTGCCACTGTTCTTCTGAGTTTAACAGAAAGCTGGGACCCCATAACCAGAGGTTCATCTCTTTGGCCAAGGCCTGTGACACTCCCCAAGAAGCCACACCAACCGGATTTAATTCCAAAGGCACACGCCTCCACTGTGAGACACAAGTAAGGTCATGGATTAATCATACATGACGGGCAACGGAAGTTGCCAAACGCGATGAGGTGTTCTATAGTTATTGCAACACTGATGTAGAATCTGTCTACAGTAAAACGTTACGTGTTGGAATCTTCAACTCACAAATAAGAAAGTACATCGGCTTGGACGATAGAACGGCTGTCTTTATCTCCTTATTATTGTGCAATACCCATCTATCTTGCCTTTACGGCAAACCTATCGCGGAGTGACCATGCCTGAGTAAAACACTTCTATCAGTCATTTTAAATGCTTGCCTGTCCTCCACAGTAGGCTCTTTGTTCTCCGAAGTGCATCCGTTAGTGAAATCCAACTCACACATTCCTTGGATCGGATCATCTAACGATACCGGACGAACTCCAATGAGGTCTGCACAGTGTTCATTCCGGGCTTCGGTGCGAAATGGACCTCGGAGGCTCCAACCGAAAATGGTCTTACTCGCATAAGGTTCATTGATACTTCCCAATCTCTGCTCCAGGGATATTACATCCTATCAAAATCCCCACGCCGGTTCGAGTGAAACTCTTGAAGGAAACACCCTTTAGGTGAGTCCATCAATCTACTTCTGATTGGTAGACAACTTCAGCCTGAGTCAGAGACAGCTATTTCACCGTATAAACAACATCATCCGTGATGGAGTGTTGCTGATCTAACGATTGCAACTCAGATGGCACTCTGTTGCATGAGTTTGCAGAAGTTCGGTGTAGAATACGGAACATCACCTGGCAGTACTGTCCCTGCAAACCAATTGTTCTTGCAATAGATTCATCGAGCAATGTAATATCAGACCCGTTATACAGAAAGGCATACGCTGTCACTGACGCTTTCAGGCCGACCAACATAATTGGGACGAACCCTAGACACACGCCGTTTACATTGGACGTAGCACCGCACAAGGATGAACTTATCATCTCCTCCTCACCCAGCTCGGGCTTATCCTCATAGACAAAAGTATGATGGCGTTGACCACAACACGGTACCGCACATCGTATCCGTACCCTACGAGACTTGGCCACATGGTTCGCCTTCAGGCAAACAAAACAGCTTCCGGTGTTTTTCAGCATTGCTTTGCGTTGCTCCAAAGAGACCGCCAAACCAACCACAATCGGATATATATCGTGATTGCTCTTACAAACCGGACACTTCTCATAATGTACACCTACTTCGAAGTTGCATCTCGAGTATCTGAGTTCAGAAGTTCCAGAGGATGGTGAGTTGTTCATCGTGCTTTCTGAGCGGGCAGCCAACTGACCGTACTGACTAGTACTGACTGCCACTCTTTTCTCCACAAAACGTAACAAATCGCTAAATTTAGATTCCCTCCCATCTTTCCTGCAGATGATGAGGCAATCGCTTAACTGCTTTAATGAGGTTTGTTGTGCAATTTAGCTCTGCACCGTAATCGAACTGCATTAACATCGCCTGACACCCTTTCATCTGGCTGGCTAGTCCGCGCAAGCCGTCAACGTCGCCACCGACTAATCTAGGACCCATGAAAGCCTCCTTACTTACCGCTTGCATGATATCATATCGGCGGCCAAACTGCTGGTGCAAAATTCTCATAGCCTTTGTAAAACCCACTTCCTTTGGCAAGAGTGCACAGTGCTTAGCTGACTCTTTCGCCCTACCACAACAATAATGCAACAAATATGAAAGCAGTACATTCCCTTCAGAAGTTTCAACAAAACCGTTAGGACACGAAAACTGGCAGATGCAAGCATCTCGTAATGATTCGTCAGTACCAAATGTACAATAAAATGAAACGGGTTTTTTATATCGAGCAGTTAGAGGAGCAGGGTGGATAGTCATTCGGCGGTTTAGGAAAGGTCACTAAGTCCAGGGAAGGGTCAAGTTTACGAGCAGTTGTTTCTGAACACACAAGGTCGGCTTTAGTCGATTGGTTGCGACCGCCTCAGCGAACCGCAAGAATCTTGGATTCGAGTGACGTAATAGGGTTCTGAATGCACGTGACCAGTGGTCAGGACGTGTCTTGCGACTACGGACGCTGGTTGCTTGCGTGTTTCAACCACATTGTCGTTCTTCTGTAATACAGAGCTCTGCACCCACTTAGGCAAATGCTCCTTCACCCTGAAGATCAAGCACCTCTTGGTTCTGCCTATGTAACTTTCACTGCAGTTACATGTAAATTGGTAGACGCAATGTGAGGTGACACCGACAGGCTGATCTACTTTGATTGAAGGGACAGACAGTTTCTGGGTCCGGGCTAATACCCAGAGTTTCACTGCGTTGAATGTTCGTTTAATCGAATTCACTAGTCTTCGAGTTGTTTGCTGCATGCAATAATCACCTTTTAAGGGCAATTCTCTACAAACCCTCTTTTTTCTCACTGTGGCCACCTGTTCGGCAGGTGGTTTTGGTTTACTGTGCCTTTCTGTGAACCTTTTTGGATACCCGTTAGATTTTAGTGTAGATGTGATCAAGTCTTATTCCTTCGCAAGTCTATCCTGTGTACAGATTCGCCTTGGTCGTGTGAATAGCGTATTCGCCAGTGCGCGTTTGTGATGGACCGGTGTGAACCTACTGAAGTTCAGGTATTGACCGGACCACGTAGATTTCCTATAGACGGCTCTTTTGATAGAGCCATCCTCCCGGCGACTGATGAGTATGTCTAGAAACGGCAAACAGTTGTCGGTCTCAAATTCACACGTTACTTTCAAGTTGGGATGACAACTACTGAAGCACTGCACTAGGTTATCTATTGCCTACCTAGACCGACTGACTACTAGTGTATCATCGACGTAACGGTTGTTATATGACAGGCTCGCTATGTCTGTAGCTAGCTCCCACTCAATCCTTAATATGAAAAAGTCTGCTAGAATGGGCCCTAGTGGACTGCCCATGGCTTTCCCGTCTGTTTGGCGATAGCACCTATCAAGAAAACGGAAGCTGATGTTCTCGGTACATAACAATATGGCTTCCCTCAGAATATCACTAGGCAGAGGCGAGGTAATGTGGTTCATTTCAACGAGCCCACAAATATAATCTCGTGTAGCGGGACATTCGCGAATAGTGACTGAACGTCTATGTAACACATCAACTCACTCGCAAGATTGATGTTGTCCAAGTCACTGATCAATTCAAAAGAATCCTCAGTAGAATGTGCTTGAAACTTTTGTTTCGATGGAGTTAGGATTGCGATTAACCAGCGTGCCAGTTTATTATACGTAGAATTTGTCATCGCCAGGATAGGCCTAAGGGACATTCCAGACTTGCGTGTTTTCGGAAGGCCGTAGAGCTGAGGTGTCGACGACCCACAAGGTTTAAGAGCTCTGCACGTCCTGTCATCGATTAAGCGCATTTGTAAGAGGAGTTGAAGATGCCGTGCTATGCGACCTTCTATTTCAGTGACGTTGTCTACGGTGTCTATTTGCTGAAACTTCGTTCGGTCCTCTAGTGTTGACAACATCTTCTGTACATATATGTCCCTGCCTAAAATGACTGCCCCAAAGTCTTTGTCTGGCTCAAGTATTACTTCATTTTTTATTTAAGTTCTTTTAGTGATTGCAGGTGTTGCTTTGTGACAGAACACCGACCGTTGATTGGGGTCATGATAAACCCGTTAGCTATATCAGTCAGTTTGGTCTTAAGCCAGCCTAGGTTGTCAGCAGTAGTTGGCTGAAGGTCTGATGATTGATCAATTAAGCTCTCAAGCTGGGCTTCAATGTAAATACGATTAGGCCTGTATGGCGGCATCTTATAATCTAGACCCAAAGCTAAGGCCTCTAATTGCATAGAACTCAATTGTACTGAGGAACAGTTCAATACATACTTACCGGGATCCAGTGGAACTGGTTCTTCAGCAGACTCCTTAAGTGACTTCTGCAAACGGTTGATGTAAGTTCTCTTCGTACGATCGACAATCGTCTTACAGAATTGTGTGAACACCATACGACCGCATAATGATAAGTTTTCTACCATAGAAAGAAGACAGCAATGTGTTTGACGCGAATCCACAAGTCTCATTCGCGCAGTTTCGATGTGTGCGGTGAAAATACGCCTGAGGTTATTGTTCGTCACCTCCAGCTTATTCTATCTCGGTAGGTGAGGAACTGATAAGGATATCGACCGTCACGTGTGCATTCAGCAAGAAACGCTATCTTGACAAGTTCAAGAGCTATCTTGAATCTCAAGCTGGTCACACGGCGCAACAACTTGCAAGTTTCAACGGGAATTCGTCGCTTCAAGAATTTGAAACAGTTCATTCCCTTCGGAAATTTGAACAAAACCACTAGAACACGAAAACTGGCAGATGCAAGCATTTCGTTTTAACTTGTGACCTTTCCCAAACCACCAAATGTCTATCCACCCTGCTCCCCTAACTGCATGATATAAAAAACCCGTTTCAAGTTATTGTGAATTCGGTACCAACGAATCAATACGAAATGCTTGCATCTGTCAGCTTTCGTGTTCTAACGGTTTTGTTCAAATATGAAAACTCCCATCCTTCGTCAATTAATTTGTCTACCACGTTACCTTCAAAGTTTCTGAGAAAGATGAATTAATTCTTCGGATACCCATCGAAAATATCCACCTCAATGTTCGGGAGGCTAGCTCCAAGAACCAAAGATCTGAAAGCCCGCTTCAACGACTTGACAGGGTCTAAACAAAAAGGGTTTGTTTCGGAGGCCCTTGGTCGACCAGGGTGGCATGGTGTATTAAACTCAGTACCTGCTGTCGGGACGAGCTCAGATTTCGCGACCCTATCCTGCCTTTTATGGAGTTCGAGCACTCTGCCTCTGAATTCCTCTGCCTTCAAGATCAGCTCTTCCTCTAACGGGTCATCAGAAGCTTCGTTAGAAATATTCGTCAGAGCACGATCAGGCAGAACGGGCAAAACAGCACTGGATTTGGACACACTCCCTATCTTCTCCGGTGGGGCCACCACCGTCCCTACAGTCGCCCCTGGGCCGGATCCCTGCTTAGTTCTGGGGGCTCAAAACAAACAACAACCATGCTCGGCAGCACTCGGTTCAGGTGGGACCCTAGCATTAATAAAGTCTTTAGAATTACTTAAAACTCTTGGCGTGAAAAGATCGTTCGTAAACTTTAAAGAATTAGGATTAATATAAAGGGGGACCTCACCGTAGTTATGGGTATTCAAATGATTCTCGTCCAACATTGGAAATGATTCATGGGACATTGTAGCGGCTTCAATTGGTAAAGAAGTGCTTGTTCGTCCGGTATAAAAACACCGGTCACGGGTGGAAGGATCAGCCTCGATAACGCCATGACTGTCAGGACCGGTGAAACCTTCCACAATGTCTGACTTCGTCATTCTTGCAGAATGCCAGAATTCCATGACTAGATAGCGTTCTTATTCGTCCTTGTTAGGGCGCAAAAGTCCCGGTCAGATGTTGAGGCATGCGAGTGCTCTTGAATCGTTCGCCAACGATTCAAGTTCACACCGAGTTACCTGGATTCTGTTTATCCAGTAAATGCCTATCAATATTCAACGACAGAGATATCTGCTGGTTGGAAACAGTGGTGGTGTTTTTCGTAGCTCTGGTTGATGGTTTTAGCATTGATGTGTTCTGCAAGCTTGGCATTTTGGTTGCAAACGTTTCATCATCAATCGAGGTGACATCATCGGTGCGTAAGTGTTCCAGCGTATAGCTTTGAACGTGGGGTTTTGTGAAGTTGGATCGATGCCTGCTCTTATGTAGCAGAGTGGGTTGACCTACTGGTCTGAATTCTGGTTGGCCGCTTTCCGTCGTGTTTGAGCTATGACCCAACCCACCACTGGTTGATTTTGTTGCACTTGAGCTTTGACCTGATGTCCGATTGGTTTTTCCCTGAAGTCCTTTAGCTGGGGTCCGGATGGCTGCTCTCTGTTGTTACCGCATTTTGATCTCGAATAAGATTGGTTTTGAATTGACTGATTGTGTCATCTCTTCTTTTTGGAATTCCGTCCGATTGGTCATTCATTGTCCTGTTTCGACTCCGGTCTGATCAGTTCAAGTTGCTCTGTGTGGGCACACCGGTATTTCAGCTTGATGGCGTTGACGTTTCTTCAAATTCTTGCTTCGCATTGGTTCATAGATTTCGCCTAGCTCGATGTGTTTGTCTACTGAGCCGGTTGAGGAGTACCAAGCTTCGAGAAATTCTCTTGCATGTTTGGCATTTTCCTGAGTGAGGATTTCTGCGGTATGTAAGTTGAAGGTGTGTTCAGTTTCATCCCCATGGGCGGGGATCAAGGCAACTTGATCGTGCCTTTTGATAGCAAGGTCGTGTTCGTGCATTCATGTCGATAATTTCCGTCCGGTTTGGCCGACGTAGTGCTGTCCACAGCCATTGCATTGGATTTTGTAAATGACTTTTCTTCTCTCGGCTGGTTCGAATTGCCACTTTGGATTTGATAGTACCTTTCGTATTGTTGCTGTTGGGTTGTGCGTTAGCGTGATACCATGTCTTCTCAGTGATCTTGCGGCCATTTCTGATACGGTGTTGATGTATGGTAGTGCAATTCGTTTTGTTGGAGGTTCAGTAGATTCGGACTCGCTCTTGACTGCCTATCTCATGCGTAGCCTCTGGCTAGATTTAGTGCGCTGTTGATTTTGATGGCCAGTTTTTGGTGAGATCAGCACTGAGTAGGTGGTAGGTGGCTGTGTCGTTAAGCAGGTGTTTTGCTTTCTTCACTTAGTCTGCCTTGTTCATGATAACTGTCATCCGTCCCTTATCAACTAGCACCGATCAACAATCGTAGACGATAAAACGAGTTGAGCTCACGCAAACAAATGCTCATTGCTTGGGTCAGAGCAAAACGACTGTTTGTGCATCAACCAACCTCTAATCTTCGACCTCTCCCCAACAATAGCAATATCTCACGTGACACACCTCCTAAAGCAAGACTTAACCAGAACCCCACTTATCTCACCAGAGTTGCCTATCCAATGCTCAACGCCCCTTTTAATACAAACAGCCCCCACAGTATTAATGCTCACCTAAATTCCTCCCGTGATCCCTTTGCGGACAACGTGCAGGTAGATATGACCAATCCATCTCAATCGTACTCTTCTTTATTGCGTCACACCCCGTTCAAACTTCCCCTGCCCAGTCCACCTCGCATACCCCCATTGCCCCAATTCACCTTACTGACACTTTTCCAAAATTTTCTGTCATGGACTCAGACGCAGGGGATATTCCATTAGTTATCGATGCGCTTACCGTAACCGCCTCAGACCAAGGGACGTTACCAAAGTCTCTGAATCACAAAGACCCTTCTGCTTCGGACATTTTCAAAGGTCTTACAATGAAGTCGAGTAAGGAAAATGCAATAAGTTTATTGCTTTTGAATGCACGCTCACTGGTCAATAAGATGCAGATTTTTAGATCCTTCGTCTTTTTATATAATCCTTGCATTATTCTGGTCACTGAAGCTTGGTGTACCCTTGAGACTTCAAACACACAACTAAATGTTATAGGTTATCATATGTTCCGAAAAAATCGGGATGCAGGACGTGGCGGTGGATGTTTAATTTACTTGAGGGAGCAGTATTCTGCAACTATACTCGATGAGCCGTGTCTTGATAGAATTGATGACTCATTGTGGCTATCAGTGGCAACTGAATCCCGTGAACTACTCTTAGGATGTGTCTACAGACCACCTAACGCCTCTCAGGACGCCATGACCAATCTTATCAATGGACTGAATTATGTATCAACATTGCCCACGCAATACAAAATAATTGGTGGAGATTTCAATATGCCCAATATTTCTGGGACCTCCTTCACAGCGCCTGCAAATCAAGCAGAGTTTCCTGCATGTATCCAAGTAAATGGTTGGCGCCAACATGTCTTAGAACCTACCAGACTAGACCACACTTTCGATCTCATTTTTACAACAGGTATCTCCTCGGCTAAAGTATCAGTCCTAGAACGGTTCCCAGGAAGTGATCGCAACGTGGTCAACCTCATGTTTGACCTAAAAGCTGTAATAGCGTCGAATAAAGTAAGTTACCGCCAGATAAAATTGATCGATTGGAATACGTTCGCCACTCTGTTGAGGTCATTGGTGTTGGACACATTCCTTCTGACCTCTAGCCCTAGTATAGCAACCGAAGTATCTACTGAACACTTCAGATGTTGTATGAACATTTTAGTCACGGAAAAATCAAAGCGCCGTAGTGTGTGGTAAAAACTGAACTCTCACTATAAAAGAGGAATGTGAGCTCAAAAATCTGAAATCACGATATCGAGAAACACAAGACTTCTCCCTTATTATTCAAATGCACAAAATGTTTGACCCTATAGAAACTAGAATTAAAATGCTCCACCTGAACGAAGAAAAACGTGCATTGAACAGCAAAGAGAAGAGCTTTGAGTTGATGCAGTTATTTAAACGCAAAAACTGTACAAGAAACCCTATTATCTCAGTAATTACATCACAGAACAAAACTACCGTAGATGATCTCGTAACAATCTGCGGGGCCTTCAATTCGTATCTTGCTGCTTCCTTCAACACTGAGGATATTTTATTGTCGTCACCTCTCCCTGTAAAAACAAACACGTTCCTAGGCCACGTTACTGTTTATGCAGTAAAAATACGCTCTCAGTTAGCTACTATCAAACCCTCTTACCTTCCTGGTCTAGAGGGTATACACCCTGTTGCTCTCAAACACGGAGGGGATGACATCCCTCTCCTTATGCTCAATATTTTTACACTTTCTTTATCGTTAAGTTTCTTCCCACTCCAATGGGACAATTCTATAATTCAGCCCCGGTACAAAGGTGGCTCACGACAGAACACCAACAATTAGCGTCCCATTAACCATACTTCAATTTGTTCCAGAGTATTGGAAAGGATAATAAAATGTCGCATGGTTGAATTCTTATTATCACAAAAGCTTATAAACCTATCCCAGCATGGGTTCCTCAGCAAACGTTCGTGCATGACGTGTCAGCTGGAATTCTTTGATCATGTTACAATATCTGCTGATTCAGGGAATGCAGTTGTTATCATACTCCTGGATATGCAAAAAGCTTTTGATCGTGTGCCTCATAAGCGCCTTCTGATCAAAATGGCATCTTTCGGTATACGTGACCCATTACTCAGCTGGTTTGCTTCATACCTTGTGGACCGCACACAAACAGTGAAAATAGGAGATAACAGCTCAACGCCCAGACCAGTCACCAGCGGAGTGATTCAAGGAAGCGTCCTGGGACCGTTGCTCTTTCTTATGTATATAGATGATATATGTGAAGTTATCAAACATGGCAAACTATTCCTATTCGCTGATGACATCAAACTTGTCTATACTTTTCCTACTGGCGATCTCAATTCTTCTTTAGGAAATATACGGGAAGACATCATGTCATTAGAGTCTTGGTGTCAAACCTGGCTGATGAAATTCTCAGCCAATAAATCCACCATTGTCACACACGGTTGTCATATACCAGAGGACTTTATAAAGCTGGATGGTCATGCTATTCCAACTGCCAACTCAGTCCGCGACCTAGGTATACGTTACTCAAACTCATTCAATTTTGCTGAACACATTTCTTTCCTAGTAGCTAAAACTAAGCGAACGATTGGATACATCAGGCACTCATTCTTTTTTCCTGCAGCTCGACTGCATCTTTATAAGCTGTGCGTACGACCCCAGCTTGAGTACTGCACGTTCATATATAGTCACTTGCGCAAGTCTGATAGGCTAGCTCTGGAAAGTCTCCAACGTGCATTTACGAAAGGTTTAGTGGGTTATCCGCCTTCGTTGAACTACAGAGAACGACGCCAGACGCTTAAACTGGATCCTCTTTGGCTACGGCGTCTCAAGCTAAACCTTGCGCTCATGTATAATCTAGTTTATAGCAATAAATTTAAGGTAAAACTCGCGATTCGCCTTCAACATAGCTCAAAATACAACATCAGGAACAAAGAGTTCACTTTGGCAACTCTTAAATCCCGTAGAAAACTCCGTTCAAATTTTTTCCTAGTGAAATATACTTACATTTGGAACAAACTCCCACATGCAATTAGAACCAGTAAGAATATACATCAATTCAAACGAAGCCTAGAAACTTTCCTAACATTAAAGAACGTCATGTTGATCTTCAAACTCTGCCTGCCTGAAGACGATATCTTTCAAAACGGACCTAATAACATCTAACCATCAGATCTAATCTAATAATAACGGAGGGTGAATCTATACCACAGGATGTAACGCCACACACACTTCGAACCGATCAAAGCTATCAATTTAGCCATTTGAGAAATTCCTCATTTCGAAACTTATCATTTCTCCAGCAGGATAGATCCTGTACACAGCTTTGTCGAAAATTGCAGCTACATAGCAAAACTACATATGGCATCTTAAACATCCCCGTTAGTAGTAACCAAACCATCCCGGTACTCTTACTCCATACTCAACGATTATCAGCTCTGTATAGCTATTAACCACTACGCAATAGCTGTGCAAGTTAAAACGGTTTAGAGAATATATATAACTTAACCTGTTCGCCTCATATGATTACATATAAATACGTGCCTCTTCCTATTCTACAGACCACCTGATAATCTTTTCGTGTTGCTAAACATCTTCCCATTCTACACAATGGCCATACATACTAAATGGACATCGGAATTCGGCTGTAGTCATATACTAGGAAATCTGTGAATTGATCACTTTTCGCGTTACACGACAGCAATTATTTGTTAGAGATATATATTTTGTTAACTAGCACAGAATTGTAAATTCTATAATAAAGATTTAGCCAGAAAATGTCAGACTCCATCACTCGTCATACTTCACATGACCATTTTACGTTCTTCTGCTTATCACGTAATTCTGCCTTCTATTCTTGATTCTACGATAAATTCTAACGCGAGACAACATTCTACAACGTCCGGAAAATCAAAATCATGTACTGGTTGGGCAATTCGTGAAATTCCGTCGATTTGAGGAAATAACGGAGTCCAGTCCAGAAAATCGTCCATTTCTCCGGAAAAATTGGTACCCGCCTATCTTCCCAAAAGTTTCTACATATTTTTCCGAGGCCATCCATATAAACTAATTGCGAAATTCTTTGACCGTTCCTTTTCTCCATCCCGAAAAATCTTTTGTTCTGCCATGACCTTGAACATAAGGCCTACGTTAGCCTTGTGAAGCAACAATTGATGTAACAACTTAACATTTTTCATCTTAATATCGAAAATCTCGAGAACTATTGTTTCAAAAACAAGTGAGCCATCTGACTCTTCATAAACTAAAGTTTTCCTTTATTATTTTGTCTGTTTTATTCTTCTATTTCCATAATTGGTGTCCTGTACAATTAACAATTATGTGTAGGTTATGTAGTTCACGTTAAAATGTGTGTACTGATCATGCTTATCTGGGCATGTTTTTCACAAATGGGTTGAGAAATATACCATTATTATTAAACAGTGGGAATATTATGTTACTCAATAAAAAGTATCGAAGGAAAACGTCTAATTTTGGTGTTTAGAAGTTTACAGGGTTTGGACTGAATAGAGATATGGGAAACGGTTAAAGTAGACGGTGTGAAAACAAAGATGAGTGACGTATCTTATTTAGGAAAAACAGCGAAGCGTAGGGTCACCTACCAACATCAGTCAAAGCCCAGTAATCTCAAAATAACGCAACAGACCTTGGCAAAATCAAAATCTTGCATTACATATCATTTTAGGTCTTGTCATTGCAGACTCTCTGTCTGTCCATTCTCCAGGAGATAAGAATTTTTTCTGTGCTTGTCGATCAGTCGGTCAGATGTCACTTGCAGGCTTTACAGAAAGGCCCCAATCATACAGCTGCTTGTCTTATTTCTTCGGATTCACAGTGGTTATATTATTTCCGGTTGAAACCACAGTCGGTGCGGCGCAACCCACTTGCGCTGCTGGTTAAAGCGCAGGCCTCCTTCGGCTTCGGCCACTGCTACAGGCTAATCCTAGTCGGACGCCGCCAATCAGTCAGGTGCATTCAAATTCAGTTAGCTTTTCGAATATCCTACCTCAGGAAAAACATAACCCGGTAGTCAGTGTGTGGTTATGATGCGGCGGCATCCCTCCATTTCTTTGGAATAACGATTACTGTTCTATCCTTGTGATTCTTGTTGGAGGCATGGAAAACGGTCAGACTAGTTAGGAATTGACTTCACCCATTCTGTGCATTACACGATATCAAAAAGGAGCGGGCTTGTCTTACCCAAGTGCACGGGATCACAACTCTGATAAACATTCGAAGTAGTAATCACTGGAAGTCAAAGTGTGTCTGCAGAGTACGGTTAGTTAATGTACATTTCCTTTTCACATGTGGTATAAACATTGGGAGGGATCGCTCTTGACAGGCACGTGCATCAGCCTCATTTTATCACCTTCTCTGATGCTTGTGTAATGAGATCTTTTTCGCCTTGCAAGTTTCCTAAGAGGTTGTAAAGCATGGGTGCAACGAAAACACTATGCTACTACTTTTAGTGGGTCGACACTGTACACAAGATTTGCACACCACTTCACTTCGGTACTAAGTAGTTCTCCTCCAGTGATCACTGCATAATGTAGCTAAATTGGATGTGATCTATTCAGGACGAATGAACAAGCCGTCCACTCCACGCACACTGGTCTACATAAATGCGTGTGTACAGGCCGTTTCTGCCTTCTGGTCTGTATGAGAGCGAGCACACACGCTTTGGTAGGTATGAGTGTGCATCGGTAGGCATGGTGGAATATTGCCATATTCGTAAAACCAGTCATAACTGTTATTCACATTTTTCAACAGGGGTGTCCCGGATGTCTCTTTTTCATTTCATGGGAGCCGCAGTATACCACCGAACAGTAAAAATGGGAAACGATGTAGCTGATATGCTGAAAGTTGCGATCTTGGCGGCATAAGACTCTAGACAGTTTGGCTCCTAGACGTCACCTTTCTTATCACATTGGTAGAGAATGAAGTAGGCACACAAACTGGGAAGAGTAGAATTATCATTATACACTGTTCTCCTCAGTACTGGCGAAGTAAAAACACTCAGTAGTAACGATAAAACAGCTGGATTGACGCATAGTTTGCCATGTAGATGTTAGAAATATGACATCCTCATTGTATATATCGTTCTCCATGATGCTATTGTCGTCATCAGGCTCGTGAGGTTCTGCGAAACATTGCCTCCTTCTATCTCTGTTTCCTCCAACGTTGAAAACGTCGTTATTCCGGAAGAACTATTGCACTGAACCCAAGTGTTAGTCCAAAGTGGCCTGGAGCAGTACTCTCCTCCTCATTAGATCCAGAGGTCGTCTGTTCCTTTGTCATTAGGCAAAGCGGGGACCACGTGCGTAACCTTCGACTGGATTTGTTCACTGATCTATTTCCAGTGCCTCTCTCAGAGTGAAAACGTCCATCATTTCACCCCAGCAGAAGGGCGGATTCCATCAAGATACAAAAAAGCCCCGTCCTAATAGTCGTGCAGTAGGAGTAACAAGGTTGCGGAAAACATTAACACAAGACAGCGGTGTTGATTTCTAACGTTTATAAAGCCATATTAACCACTTTGAGCACGGTTTCCCTAGTAATTTTTCACTTTCAACTTACAAAGGTAGAGTTCCTGTGAGCACATTACGGCTACCGTTGTTACAAGAGAGGCACTAATCACCGCCTGTTCAACGGTTAAAAGATTTCGAGCGTGTATTGCACAAGCTCTATCTGATTAAAACCTAACCGCAAGACATTAATAAGTTTAGCTTGATCTGTTTTCCTCGATTAGCCAGGGAGGTCGCCGAAGGATTTCGATGCTTTGCATCACAAGCACCTCTCGACTAATCTACTGCACTTGGGCTTACATGAATCTTCATCTAGCTGACACTCTCGAAATCTTGGTGGCCGCGCACGAACGGTCAAAATGGGATAGCGGTACGCAACACTGCGGCCAACCACTAGTGGGGCGAATCGAGGGATCGTTGAGGTGCCGTTGTTTTTCCTCATGGACGAATATAGTGTGTGCGATGTTATCAAACAAGACTGGCTTTGTCTGCTTGCTGATGATATCAAAAACTCTACACATTCCACACATCCCAAACAACTTGACCCTCCGTCTACAAAATTTACCCTGTCTCACGGGTGTCGTGAAAAATGCGGCTGATGAAAGATTCGGAGAAAATAAATCAAAACCTCATCACTTATGGTGGTTATGTCTCAGGAGATGGCCACACCATGAACATCCCCATTTTTGTTCGGGATCTAGAAACACTGTGGACTTACTCCCATTTCTGTGAACAAACGTGACGGTAGCCAGCGAGCACTTGAAGAGTGGTAGGTTGCATCGAATGACACAACTCATCAGCTGCAAGGCTGACTTTTAACAAGGTGTGCCAACCGCAACTTGAGTATTGCAATTCCGCTTACTGCAACCTACGTAACTCTGACAGGCTTGTGCTAGAAAATCTCCAGCGACAGTTTACCAGGAGCTTGTCAGGAGCTTCCTGCTTCCTGTGCTACAGGAAAAGCTATAAAAGACTAAGTGCGGGTTTACACAGGCTAAAAACAATGAAGTTGGACCCAACACCCCTGTATGAATTGACCCACTCAGACGTCCTCCCTACGGCGTTCGCCGTTCACTTGCAGTATGGCCGCTCACATGGACTGGGGAATAATGCTTCTACTATCCCAACCTCACCAGCCTATGAAAAGGTACACACAGACTCGTCTATTGTGAAATATTTCCACATTGGCTTTGAGCTCCAGAAAGAACTGAGGGCTGGTAACCACATTCTTCACTTTTCAAAAGACTTGGGTAGCCATCTTACGCACGGAAGCAGCGTCTCTCATCGAAATTTTTCACCCTCCCTGTAATTTTTGGGTGTGTCCAGGGTACCGTCTAGTCTTCCTCTGCAAATAATACACAAACCCATGTCCATCGCCAAACTTATTTTTGAAAGCAACCTGTTTTTTATCTCTATCATTCAGTCACACCACGCGTAGTCTTCGATTCATTCTACAATGAAGAGGCGGCTGGGAAAGCAACATTAGTCTCCTTATGTGCAGCCTCGTGTACTTATTGTTCAAGTTGTTGTGAGGTGTGAACACGCTGACTTACTAGCTGGTACATATCAAACTCGATGAGTAGTAGGATCTCACACAAATACTTGGCTCAGTTCACAGTGTTCCGTATGTACGCGTTACTACACAACATACTAAAGTGAGACTGTTGGCTGCCCAAGGTCTCATCCGTACCGCAACCTGTGTGGAACGCAGTGATGTACCCTCCCATATACTGTGATACACGTAAACTCATTTTTATGCCTGTCCTCATCACACACCTTGGTACCAATTCCTCGTACGCCAGACAGTTGGGTATAGTGAATCCAACTGCACTCCTTACAAGTCCACATCTTAACTTGACAACTTTGTTAGTTACAGAGGTGCTCAGTACTGCTCGTAACTTACTCGCATAGGGCGCAGATCCTCTTCATTCCTTCGATTTCGAAAAACAACGAGAGACATGCAGTTACATGTACATATATATGCATTTCCACCAGTCACATACTGTTTCAAATTTTTGAAGGCATTAGCCTGAAACGTCGCTTCATCCCTTTGGGTACCTTCCGTTGTAAGTTCTTTCTCACCCACAATTTCATATAATCTTCTGCCGCTAGGACAGCTAACATTTCCAAGTGACGTGATGCTCAGACTTGTTAGTTTTTGACACAATTCAGAAGATCAGGCAGAAATCAACGAATAACACATTTGAACATGAGATAATAACGCCACTCGTCCTAGGTATTTACCTCAAACTCACCCTGGCATCTCCCTAGCACTGTTAAGTGGAAATAACTCCGGAAATGTGCTCACTGTTACATGCGAGAAATGTGTGTATTTCCACCACCCAACACAGAAGTACGGAGGGTGGATTGCAGACTAATTTCTTCACTTTGAAAACCGTGTAATGCTTACTGCGCATGTTCATATACAGTCGTAAACAATCCTAGATATAACGTCCAAATCATTTCAACCTCTGGTATACCTGATAGTGACGGGGCTGAATAAATAGAGCCATCCACTTTCCTTTATTATCTGCAGTAACTGCAAATAGCAGTGGCGCATCCAAAACACCTAAACAAGGCTCTAGACCAACAAAAGACATATAAGATGCTGATCAGAGAATAATATTTTTGATTTTCAACAAGTGTAATCCAGGAGTACTTCACAGGCACCACGTATATGGCTCTAAAAGCCACAATCTAAGAAAAAACGCTCTGCAAGTGAAACCGCACAATTTACCCTTACCGTTTCATGCCAGCCCAGAAATATACTAGGTTTCACGGCTTTCATCCATTGCCCGATACCTCCGCAGTAACATATTCTCCTACACAAAAATGTGGGTACTACTGGGCAATAAATTCCTGCCATTTATACCTCCACAAGTACGTGAACACCTGGTTACCTCACTGACTCAAATGTCTGGCAACCCTATCCTTTATTAGTGCATCCTTCGCTATTTCATTCACCGCCATCTGGCCCCCCAAGTCCTACTCACTCATCCTACCATAATGACACTCTTTCAACACTTTCCATTGTAAAGTCAAACCTTTGCGACACACTCGAATATGAGTGGAAAGTTGGTGCATTCCTTAGACCAGGCCCTTCTGTATAATGTTTTGCAACTGTCCCATATTTCGTGAAGTTCTTCAGCAGTTTAGATGTCAATCCTGACAAAAAGAATCCCAAATATTTATTCCTCATGAACGCAAGCTCATCGGCACATTAAACGCGCATCTCTAAATTCGTTGTCCTTTCATATGCTCTCCATACCCTTCTCTCGACCGATACGTGAAGCTACCCTGATAATCCAGCTAGGCGGATGAGTATCATAGAATACCACATGTCTCGTAGGGATCCCCTGGCATAACTTGAGTGAATGCGGTATTCACCCGAAAGAGCAAGTTTCCACAGGAACACTTGATAAGTCTGTTTTTCATGAAATCGAAAACTTATTGGGGTTAATAGTCTCTACTAGTTCGCGCGGGCTACTCATGGAATGCATCTACAGACCGCCCAATGCTACCAACAATGATTTGACTGGCCTTGTAAAGGTAAGCGGTCACTTGCCAAACATGCCTTGTGTGGACAAACCGATGGGTGGTGAGGTTAACATGTGTGATATCTCCTGGAACTCATTACCTGCCCACGCAAATCAGGACGAATTTCTTTCCTTCATTTAGCCGGATGGTTGGAATCGACATGTTCTAACGCTCACCAGACAGAGACATATACTGAATCCCATATTTGCGATGGTCATCTTGTCCGTAAAGATATCTGCTACACAGAAGTTTGCGGGGAACGACCACAATATGGTCAAATATCTGTTCGATTTCCATATTGTTACCCGACCGACAGTCGTATTGTGCTGTCCGATTAAATATATCAGTTGAAGTGCCTTCTTCTCCCTATCAAAATCTTTAAATTGGGATACCTTCTTTCTCACACCAAACTCAAATATAGCAGCTGGGCAATTAATCGAACGATTGAGAGTTTGTCTGACGTTCCGGCACCCCTAGGAACAAAACGCGTCCACTAGCACGTACAAAGACAAAATCGTTGCTGCGAAAGAGATTGACAGACTTGAAGTGCCTAAGTCGAGATACACGTGAACGATGGATTTCTCCCTGATGATGATGTTCAAAATGTTTGAACCCATAGAACGTCATGCGAAATTCCGTCATAAAAAACAAAAAGAAACACGCGCTCCGTAGTGAGCGGAAATGCATGATGCTAATGCACTTGATGAGACGGAGAAATTCCATGAGGGACCCTGCTACGAAGGTTACTGCTCTGAACACAAAACAGTCGTCGATAACTTTGTTGAAATGTGCGAAGTCTTCGATGGACATTTCGCTGCTTCGTGCAACAAAGAACACACTTTAACACTTGTTGACAATCCATCGCAAACCGGTGAAGTTCTGAGTGATGTTCCGTTTGATGTTGGGGGTATGCGTGCCCAGTTAGCTACCAATGAACCCTCGATCCATCATGGATCAGATGGTATCCCACCACTTGCCATCATACAAGTAGATAAGACCACACCTATCCTTTCACTTAATTTGTCCACCTTATTACTTTTATCCAGCACTTCACCCCCTCAGTGGAAAAGGACCAGTTACTGTGCCTAGCCACAAAAATGTTTCCAGACAAGATGTTAGTTACTATCGTCCAATTAACCGCACATCAATCCACACGAGGCTGTTCGGAAGGATAAAGGTGCCAAAGGTTGAGTTCTTAAGGACATGGAACCTTAAAATTCTTTCACAGCACTGTTTGTCTAGTAAGCGCCCTTGTATAACATGTCAGCTGAAATTTTAGGACACTATATCGACGTCAGTTGTTGCAGGAACTGCGGTAACTATCATGTTGTTAGACAATCAAAAGGCTTTCGATTGTGCGCTCCATAAGCGTCTATTGATCAAAACGGCATCTTTGAGCATACGGAAATCTCTTGTTTGGCTGGCGTCCGTCACATTTTGAAAGTCGCATGCAAACAGTCACGATAGGAGAGCACTGCGTAACACCGAACACAGTAACGACAGAGTTCATTTAAGGAGGTGCTGCTTTTTCAATGTGTATAAGTGACGTATGCAGTGTCGCAATACACGGCAAGTCTTCTGTATTTGATGACGATATCGAAAGCTTTTAAAAATTTCGCCAGCCAAATAACATTGTTCTCTGTCAACGAAATATATGGCAGGACCTGGCGTCATTACATCCGTTTTGGCTGATGGCATTCTCAGAGCAAATGGAACATAGTTGCTTATGGTTGTAAATCACCCAATAGTTCTGTCTTACAAGACGTTTATAATATTGATCCCGCCACCTCCGTCAGAGGTCTGGGAATACGATATTAAAACTCCTTCAACTTCTCCGAACAGGTATGTTTTCAGGTAATAACAACTGAGAAAACAATAAGCCGTATCAAAACACGTTCATTCTACCGGCTGCAAAACTGACATTTTACGAAATATGTTCCCGTCCAAAATTTGGGTTTTGCACATTCATTTACTTCCATCTACGCAATTCTGATAGGCTTGTGTTAGAAAACTTCAAACGACCACTTAACAAAAGCTTACTACGATATTCTTCTTCGTTCATCTGCAGGCAAAGTTATCAAATGTTGGTGTTGATACACTTTAGTTGCGAAGGTTGAAGTTTAATCTGACACTTCTTTACAAACTAATGGGTTCAAACGTCATCATCACAACGTTTACCATCCAAGTATAACACAGCTAGCCATAAATTCCGAGAAATGAAGGCTCCACCTTTAAACCCCGCTGTTTTGGAAAATGATACACGAAAACTTCTCTACTCTAAAGTATTCCCATATCTGGAATAAACTTCCGAATCAAGTCAGAGCCATTAAAGACATTCAACATTTTAAAAAGTGTTCGGACAACTATCTATCGCTGTCGAACACAATGTGCACCTTCAAACTTCCTGTATCATCTGATGACCTTTTTGAGTGCGATTCGGGAAACATTTTGCCGTCAGTTGCGTATAACGCAGATACACATCCCTGCTGTCGAACTCCCCCGGAATACAGGTTACTCAAAACGGTTCGCTAGATCATTTACTCATAAACCGTCTAGCGTTTGGTCTACTGCATGCCCACGAAAACTTTGTAAAGTCAAAACTGATCTATGTGAGTATATTCATGTGCAAGCATTACTCTATTTGCTGGAAAACAAAGGTGGAGCTTATTAAAAAATCTATCAGCACGAACTTGTACGAGCTATAAGTAAGAACATGTACACTTCATGGGGCCATTCGAATCGTCGACCCAATGTTCCGGTTGCCTAAGTAAATCCCGATTAAACCGAAAAGTGCCATAACAACTAGCTGAAAGGGTTATACCTCGTTATCCGGGGCAAAGATACTAACATCGCGCAAAGCCTTCTTGAAAAAATTTCCGTGTGCATCATTCGTCATAGTAAATGTGATCAACCCACTTTTTCCCGTATAGCGTGTGAGATTGCGCTTGTTTTCTGAATCACATAAACACCCGTTTTGCGGGATTTTCGACTTCTCGATATTTCCCACAAACGACGAAGTTCTGCGCTAGAGTCTGCTTGACCGTTCCCTCGCCAAAGCCGACTTATTGGACGTCTTCCTTAAGTTAGTTTTATCATGTAATGACGAAACACCCTGAGGATACATTTGGAGGTTTTCCCCAGAGTGACATTAAGCTGTTTGAAACATCGGTCTAAACGCAACCATGAAAAAGATAAATTTATGTAACACCACACTTTTGGACTGACTCCGTGAAGCGGACGAACTATCTCTTTCACTGTAGCGTGCGTAGAAGCTTCGTAAAATACAGTCATATTCTTTCCAATCACGCTTTTTATTAGCAGATTTTAGGTTAAAACGAATGTTTATTTTTACGTTTTTTAATCATCTGCAATGATCGCGCACAGCCCAGTGTGTTCTTCACATGTGGGTTGAGAAATATAAGTTAGCAATTTTACATGGTGTCCCGGGAAAAGAATATTGTTAAGCAGTGATAATCAGGGAGCACTGTTTGACGCTACGGTTGGTCTAAGTTGTGCGATTCAAAAAAGTTACCATCTCTTTTAAGTACAAAAGACGTGTGCGACGTTATCTCAACTGGCAGAATAACTTAGTGCCGAGTTTGGCATAATTGTCTGCGCAGTTTCACTTGCACAACTCTCGTCTTGTGTTCAACATGTACAAACTGATCGTTTGTTACTGGGGTTAATGTATAAGACATAACTGGCGAAATTCCTTTTGAACAAATTTAATGTTGTCAGGCGTGGTTGCAAACCCCTGACAGATCTAATTCTTCTGGGTGGCCACAACACAAACACATTCACTCCCTTTCATTGTCTGATCATGTGCTGCCTCAGTTCATTTATTTTTCCGAACAACTGTACGTGCGATTCCAGCCATATCGCAGAGAAATTTCGTATTTTTGTATCATGTCTGAACAAGAACAGAGTGTTCATTGAGCCCCACCTACAGCAATATCCTGAAATCTGACGTACTCACTCTGTAGAAGTTTAAAGCATCTTCTGATGGGGAACTATCCATTTCGCTGGAGGAGCCGACAACCTCATGAACACCAGGATAGTGAACACTTCTCGTCAAAATCTTAAGCCCAGCCCAGCACACCCGTACAATCTGACCCAATGCGAGGCACTTACTACAAACCATAAAGTTTCTTTTCGATATATTACTATATGTATTTACAGAAATGAAGTTTCATTCCATCAGCTCGCAAGGCTGATGGCATAACTGCGCGCAAAACCTCTTCTAATGAAACATTCTCACATCTTGAATAAAATTTCGTTTGATGTAGATCAGGTAACATGGCACATCGACTTAAAACCGTCTTGGATAGTTTTCAACGGAGCAAAAAGATGTCTGTCTTTAAATTTCCACTGTCAACCAACGTATGAAATAGAATCATCTTATTATTAAATTTCAAAGGTTAGTGTACTCAGATAGGTGGACGTCCTGTATGCTGGACCCAGAAGTGGCGTTGTACATGTTTGCCGAAGTGTTGGTGTTCGTCAAACGCTTATATTCTGTGGGCTAGGATCGACCACAAGGGCCTGTTCAACGCGGCAGAAAATGCCAAAAGCCTTTCACAATAAGCTCCGCGTGTATTCTTGTGTTTTTACGTTTCCGTTAATATTTTTCATCGTTTCGCAGCCACACACCGCGAGTTCTTTCCGTACATACTGCCGCTAAATGTTGTGGCGTCCTATCTTCCATTGTTGACTCCTGAAAGTGGAACAACTACGAAAATCAATTTCATAAAACGCGAACTCTACATGTAACCTTATACATTCAGACTGTCCAACTAGAAGCCTGAACAGCGGTATAAAAACGTTCATGCCCATTTTGCTTAGCCGTTAAACTTCGTTTTAGCTTTCTACATCTGCTGTCGCCGATGTAGGAATCATTTATCAGGCTGTTTTGGGCGAAGGAATATGGCAGCTGTGTACTCGTCAGACCATAGAATGTGCGTGCGCTGATCATTTGACGCAACAGTTGATGGGGACGTTGAACCGCGCTGACAGCCAAGGAGCTAAGAAGCCACCAGTTTAATGTTACAACCTTCAGTGAAGCCGGATTTGTGGACCAGGTTGAGTTCCGGTAAGGAAGTGCTGGGTGAGCCCACTGGTTTATTGGTCACCTGGTAGTTAGTGTTCGGAAACACGGTGTCCCCTCTATAGAGGTCGATTGTGCCAATTTCTTGATGCACACAAATCGCATGGCATCAATTTTTGAACTATATCCATGCATCGGTGACCCGGTCGAGGCAACTATACCAAACTTCCTATGCTCGTAGCAAAACTGTGTACCTCATTAATGGTGAAAGAGACCATTTACACGGTTGGCTGTCTGCCAGAGCCTGCCAGGTACCGGCAAGTGACTGTCTGCTGACTGAGGCTGACTCAACAGTCTGGCGGGCAGACCACAGGTTCGGCAGAACTGGCGAACCGGACTAAGTCGGTAACAGCCCATTCCATCTGTATGCTGCCGACCAGTCGGCTATCACAAGCACCTGATTCCAGCCAAATGTAGGCGATGTCAAGAAGCAGGCTGACTCACGAATTAGTCGTCACCAGCTGTCCGGCCACATGTTTTTACGGTAGCACAACATTAACGAGACGCTGGCCAAGCCAATGATGGGCAGGGCTGAATGCAGCACACGTCATAAGCTTGTTAGAGCCCGGCTGTTTGTCCATGCTTTCAGGACGGTTAATCGTAGATCCTCCGTTTAATGACGGAGAATGGATGACGAAGATTACCAAGCCAAAACTGAGGGCTACATTTTAACACGCCGTTTGCTTTCGTGTTAAACACACCTCGTACTCATCATCCTTGAAGTTATATGCCAACATCGCAAGGGGTAGATCATGGTAGAAGTCATCCAGACGATGAAAATGTACCCCAATAATGGCCAGATTCGTTCTACAGTAATACTGCTACGAATGAATCAGGTAAGGTAGCCAGGAGAGCCCTGATTTGGAAGGTTCGCCGACAACTCGCAGAACGACTTCGCGAACTTGAAGACGACTGGTGAAAGAAAACAGATTGGCTATTCATAGCTGCACCGTCCATCCTACTAAAGCACTGACCGGTATGAACTGCAGTGATTCGCACATCCGCCAGGAGGACACCATGAATGCCTGGAGCAAACACTTCGATAAATCATTGAAACATCGTACAAACATTGATGGGGAGACTGTGGATGACCCGCAGAGTAAAGATATCAGTGTTTCATTTACTGTTGCCCCAGGGTTGGCATAAGTTCAGCCAAATATCTTGAAGCTGCGGGACAGAGAGACTGCAAGTAAGGACGGATTGTCAAGGGAACTTTTTAAGAATGGCCGACTAGTATTGGGACGTGCTTAACTCCAGTCGGTTCACTGCATCCGGGAACGGGAGGTAGTTTCTCGAGAGTTCGAGGACACCCTTGTCACATCTTTTTTCAGGGGTAAGCGTGGCACTCAACACGCCGATAGCTATCCGGGCGCCAGTCTGCTGGGTGTGCGCTGGGAAGGTGACAGTGAGACTCGTGCTGAAGTAAAGCAGTACGAATGATTTTGAGCCAATGTCCTAGAGAAGCACTGTGGATCACGGGCGAGTTACAGTAAGACAGACATGCCGTTTGCCGCTGAACAGATCCAGGGGAATATCGCCAATACAGAGGCGCACTCTAGGCATTATTCCTGGATTTCAATGCAGTCTTTGATTTCGTGGGCCGCGAAGCACTGTGAAAGGTGCACGGCATATACGGATGTTCAGATTAGTTTTTTAGCGTAATATGACTGCCTTATATGGGCATAGAGACGGAGACACAATCGTGTTGGTCAACCCCTGAAGGTTTTGACACCGTCAACAACGTAAAGCAGGGCGCTGTCCTAGTCTCAACCCCGCTTAGTTTATATTTAGCTTTGATAGTAATGGTTTTCTGATAGAACACGGAAGATGCTGTCGAGGTTGAGCACCGCACAGATAAAGTCCACTGAATAATCGATGTGTTGGCTCTTCCAGCCGGCTTTGCACCCAAGTGATGCGCATGCACTTGTTCGCAGCTGGTCGTTCGCCAGTTGCCTTTAACGAAGATGTATCCCAGAGACTGGCCTGGGTTTCAGCGACCGCAGCATTCAACGTTGGTTTGGATAACAACATGTTTTAGGTATTTTCTTTCTTCCAGTCCTCTCCTATGTCAAACGCTTTGCCAGTGGCTTTGACTGTCAATATTGGAAACGTTACTGACAGTTTCACAAACTTCAACAACCTCGTTAACATCTTGTTGACAAATTTGTCCACTGACCGCAATCTCCTATCTCGTATAGTGAAGGTTAGGGTCACTTTCAAAAGTCCTAAAGGATGTGCCTGGGGGACTCAGCCTAGCAATGGCGGTGTTTATGCTGCCTTATGGTACTGAAACTTGAACATAACGTTAAAAGAAAGCGAGCTATCTTAGCCGCTTCCGTTTGAAACTTCCAGGATGTATCTTACGTGCTCGATGGCAAGATATACTTCTGAACACTGGGGCAATCCGATGAGCGGAAGAGGTTGGGAATAAAGCCATGATGGCGCTTAATAAACTTTTTGTTGAGAACACATTCGTCGAACTGGCAACGACGACAATTAAATGCATCTGCCGCACCTGCAAGTGAGTGCGAGCAAGCGAAATCCTGAGGGTCAAACTTTCATCCATGTGAGTTTACAACGTTGTGATTATAGCAATGATGACTGCTTAAAAAGACTTCGTTGGTCATGTTCAATACCCCCGTTTATTGAGTAATGTTCTCACTTCCGAAGTGCACGTGACTATTTGTTTTCTTGACGACTTTTACTTTGGATATATCATCAAGTTTGAACGATGTATGTTACTGAATGCTTCCATGAGGGAGACGTTCAGGTGAGCGTCGTCACCGTGAGTGATTATATAAGATACAAATATGTGGTGATTGCGCGACAATGCAAATATAAAGATCCGTCAGCGGAACAGATATAATCAGGAAGAAGTCAGTTACAGCGCACGACCATGACGCACCGAGGAACAGCGTTTATCGAAACACTGATTCCAGCAGCAGTCCTGCAAAGGAGAACAACACCAACAAGCATGGGCCAAAAGTCCAGTGAACGAAGCAAACGACCCACACAAATGAGAATTTAGGTGCGGCCAACAACACAGCAGCGTGCTCTGCTAAACAATTCACAATCAGTCTATGCAAGCTTGTTCGTTTCGATTGAACGTTACACTAATCGCTGAAGCATTTCAGGGCAATGAGAAAAAGTAGGTTCATATGGCGAATAAAATGAACCGTACAACAATAACTGCACTGTCTGATGCGGATGACGCCGGAAAATGCTGAAATATACTGGATAGGGTAGGGGAGTTAAAGAAGTTCTAATACTCAGCGGACAACTGAGCAGATGCCTGTATGGGACTACGTCGGGTGCTCGGAAACGTCCAGACGTTGTAGACATCGCAAGTCATCCACTCAGTGTTAGGTTGGAACTTCTGGGCGCCGAGAAAGTTTCCCTCGTGTTATTGGTGTTTCTGACAGTAAGATAGAAAAGCAATTGTATGTGATAACAAAACATATGAAGCAATCATTCGGACCTTGGCGAAAAACGTACTATGTTTCTTTCATTAATGAGTTCATGCGGGATAATTAATTTTATCTGGATCAGTACAATATGTAACAGGGGTGAATGTTTGCTACGATATGTCAGGACAATTGTGTTACTTGCAGCAATTTCTAACATGTGGTTTTTACGGAATTTGAATGTCAGTTTGATCTACGCAGCCGATGTTTAAGCCGAAATCGGTGTGCTGCATCACACAGGAACCAGCAGATATTTTACAGGGAGGATTTAACGTTGCAGGAGGCAACATGGAAGGTAAATCCAGGTTTAATTGGGAATGTGAGAGTTATTCTGGCAGAGCGTTTATTGTTTTGTGTAGTTTTACGTGTGCAAAGTTTTCACATGGTGGTCAATGATTACTTAGGTTGGATACCATGAAGTGTAGCACAAGACTTTCAATGATGAACGAATTATTGCAGACGGTCGTATTTGTATTAGGATGCCAGCAAACTCATTTCAGGCCGCAAAGTGTTAACTTTCGAGAAAGGTTCTTGAGTTGGTGCTAGATGGCTGCAGACAAAATGGATAAAATCGCGGTTTTATCCATTTTGTCTGTGGCCACTGTCATCCTAAAGTGCTAGACCTTTTCGCTGAGAGTGAGAAGCAGAAGCCTTCAACGAACATGGGGAAAGATAGGATGGTTGTTCAAAGAGGGAGGCGGTTAAAATCGTTGGATACTCAGCCCAACTATCAGTCGCTGCCAATACCTCAGCATCGTTTCATAAACAGACGGCACGTTCGCTGACAACAAAGCTCGCGCGAACAGGTGTGAGCTCTGAGCTATTTAGAAGAGAGAGTGTATCGAAGCTTCGCGTGTTAAAGGGAGAGGTGATCCAAACGGATTTAGCCCTATGCGCATTTGCCACCGATACCAGTTCGAAACCATCTCACAGGGATCAAGGGGCCTTGGGGAACTTTGATAAAACCACAGTGACTCAAAGTGAAGTCGTCAATGCCGCTCCAAGCACTTTAACACTCGCCATCTCTCACATGCCAGAGGCTGGTTCAACCTCACTGGCAGAGGCGAACAGCACGACGCTCATTGGTTTTGGGAAATTGTGTAAAGCTGTCCACTCTTAGTCCGAGGCCGACGGGAATAAGGAGGCTCGCACCGAGCTACGATGTTCGCTTCGCGTTGCCTCCTCATTCGGTTAGAGTATCACTGAGGTCAGAGTCCAGCGTAGAAACTGCTATCCTCAGCGGCTTCTCTGTGAGACTCTACTAGTGTCCGTATTCAGAAGGATATTCCGAGGTCAGTCAGAAGCCAGCTGTCCCCTCCACCCATCACTCTCAGACACCAGGGCTCGTAGTATAGTATTCACGAGGTACCAGTGGCCCCTGGAGGGAATCAGCCCAGTAATTCTACTCATGATTTGTCTCAGTGGCAGTTTATTTTTCCAAAGGTAAATATCAACGGCGTTGTAGCTAATGGTATACGGCGTTTACCACGCTATTCCCGCCTACTCCATATACTCGTACCGAAGCTTTTGACAGTTACCGTACTACCGGAAAGCATAGTAGAGTTTCGGAGAAGTGGTTCTCTGTTAAGGGAGCATTGCCAGCTGATTTATATTTACGTAGATACCGGCCACGAATTGAAAGACAGGTACTGTCATCATAAGTCTATTCCGGAAGAGGAATCGCCATGGATGCTGTTCGGTATTGCACCGATCACAGTAATGCCGTCCAAACAGGTATTGTCCAAATCCATTCAGGAGAATATGCTAAACATCGTACACCTTCCCGTAGTAAGATCCCTTGAGGCAATCAGCTGTGCATTACTCCGCGCCCAAACTACCCACCGTAGCATCCCCTTCGTGAATTGAAATCTTTCTTGAAGAGGTTGATTATTGAATCGTTCGCTAACGATCCCAGTTCACAACGAGTTACGCGTAATCTGTTGGTCCAGTAAATGCCTCTCAATATTCAATGACAGAGAATCTATCCTCGAAACGGTTAACGAGAAGGCGCTCGTAATAACTGGATTTAATACGGTACTAATTGAATCAATGTACAAGAAAATTGTCTCTCACCTCGAATGTGAAAATCCTCAGAAATCAAAGAAAGTGCCTGAGCAACAAATTAACAACCAGGCACCGATCAACAATGGTGGACGATAAAACGGGTTGAGCTCACTCAAACAAATGGTCATTGGTTTGGTCAGAGCAAAACGACTGTTC
>QNGE01001659.1:55076-76756 GCA_008508345.1 Paragonimus westermani
GTGCATTTAATGACTTGGGACAGTGAAAACTGTAAGGAGACTGTCTTGCTGATGACGCCCCACTTTCACTTGCAGCTCGGTTGTTTGTTTGCAAGGTGTAGGCACCTTGATGTTGAATGTTTGAATATAGACGTAGTTATTTTCAGTAGTTAGGTCCCTTCCCGTCCCCTTTTTCCTCTCTTCCTATATGGGGTTTGCTTTCCCTTCATGGTTGTGTTGCAGTTAATCATCAGTGTGAACCACTGATATATTGCTGTCTATGATGATGATGGTGATGATCGTAGCATCCGTACAGTTAACTGGCGTCTCTAACACTTCCAAATTTGCGGTCCAGCGGATCCATGATAATTGAATCGTTGGACTGCTTATGCACAAACACAGAACATGCGGAGCAAGCCCCCTGAACTGCATCATGTTTGTAAAGATCGTAAGCCTATGGTGTTTGGAAGCATGACTGCACGAAGCCAATGTTGACAATGAAATTGAGATTCCTGGAATACATGTTGTACGAGCAGATCGCAGAAGAAGCACTGGTGGGGTAGTGCCTCCTACATTGATCGCCAGCTCAAGGCTAGCAGTCTACATGACAACGTCTTGGATAGGGTACTGGAAGCAGTATGGGTTAGGGTCCAGGTGTTAAAGAAGTGGGCTTGTTTAGTGGCCGTTGTTTACTTTTCATCAAACTGCTTTTATATCACAAGTTCATCTATTCTAGAGGTTACCAATCACGTAAATAGACTGGTGTTCTCTCATGTGTTACTGATGGGCGGCCTCAATCTCCAAGACATCACTTTCCACCGTGAACTGCACGGAATTACGCCGTTTTTTATTATGTAGTCTTCCAACATGGCTGGTATGAGCACGTGAACCAGCCAACCAGATGGCGGTACGGTTGTGCACCTTCCCAAGTAGACTGGACTGACGAGTGAACCCCTTATGAATACTCACAACAACAACAATTCCATACTGCATCGGCCGTCTCGCAGTATAAACCGGGTCGCCATATCTGCTGCACACAGCAGGGTGGATAGGCGAAAACATGCTACTGCTGACCCCTCCCCCACTGTCCTATCAAATCCAGCTCTCAGGCCCCTCCCGACCCCCAATTCTGCTGATTTCTTTGCAGGTCCCATGATAGGTATAATTAACCATAGTAACACTGCCGATAAGTCCCAGCTCTCGCCACTCAGTCCCAGACCTCCCTCGTCTTGTGCTTCGACCTAGAACGCAAATTAATGTAGGTGTCTTTAGCGTTCGTACTCTAAAACAGATAGGTCAACAGGCTGCTCTCGTGCGAACGTTAGACTCGCTGCATATCGATATTTTCTGTATCTTAGAGACTAGAATCCACGACAGTAGTCAACGTATGGAATTGACAGCACCTGCACTTTCTACCCGATACTGATTGTACACTTCAGGTGACTCTCCGACCGCCGTTACTGGTCAAGCTGGAGTAGGTATGGTCCTCAGCACGACGACCCTAGCCGCATAGATAGATTGGATTTCTGTTAATATTAGCATGCGGCAAGGAGGTAAGTGGAATGTACAAACATTGGATCTTGGAGAAATCCCAGGAGTTGTTAGAAGCCGGACGGAACATCCCTCCTGGCAGTTCATATAACAAGTCCAGAAGAGATGTCCGTAGGAACCTGGAACGTAGCCTAAAGGCTGATCGTGAGGCTTGGTTATTGGGAAAAGTTGAGGAAATGGAGACGGCTTTTGCGTCAGAAAATACTGGCAAACTGTTTGAGATTATCCGTACCACAGGTCCCAGGCGACCGTCTGTGAGTGGAGCTCTCAGCGAGACAGATGGCCCACTCATCCAGAAGGTTAGAACGATGGGTGGAACACTTTGAGGGTCAATTTAACTGGCCTCCGGCGCCTACTGCGTTGCCACCACAAACTTGTAATGTAGCGTCCTCTTCGGTAGACTTGGAACCACCCATCGAAACTGAGGTGCGCAATTGCATTGCGGTTCTCAAGGGTAATAAGGCTGCTGGTCCAGATGACCTCGTGCCGGCACTATTCAAAGAAGGGGGAAAGGCGTTAGTAGAGGCTTTGGCTTTGGAGCAGCGTCATGTAAATCGCCGGCCAAAAATGGTTGTATTTCTCGACTATAAAGGTGCGTTCGATTCAGTGGATCGATCTACGCTTTTAGAGTCGCTCAAACACAGAGGTGTGCCGACTAAGTACGTGAACATACCGTCGGCACTTTATTCTCATACTTCAGCTCAGTGTAGGGTTTACGATGAACTGTTTGGCGGTTTCAACAACATGAGCGGCGTACTTCAAGACTGTCCGCTCTCACCATTTTTGTCTGATTTTGTCATAGGCGAAATAATGGAGGATTTTCTCCGGAACTCGCAAGATGCCGTTGTGGACCTCCTACCTGATGAAAGACTGGTTGATCTTGATTATGCTGACGACAAGGTGTTGCTGTTTGACAACTTTCAAACAGCACAAACAATGCTAGACGCAATTTTGCGTTCTGCTGAATAATTCGGAATGCGCTTTGCAGCCTCAAAATGCGATGTGCTTGTGCAGGATTTCTGTGACTACGTAGATTTGAGGTTAGATAATGTAGTCATGGAGGTTTTTGACCGGTTTGTGTACCTATGAAGCTGCATCAGCGGTGGTGGCGGGGGTGTAGGGGATGAAATGGAAGCGCGGATATCTAAGGCTAGGACGGTATTCACTAATTTGGGGGCATCTTTGGCGACAGAGAGGTATTTATCTGGAGCTTAAAGGTCGCGTATATAAGACAACGGTTAGGATCCGGTGACATTGTGATCATTTCTTGAACATTGTCATAGAACGTACAACTAAACGGACGAGATAACTATAATGAGTATGAAATCCAAAGCGCGCCCTTTGCAGGTGGGTACTAAGGCGCGTTGGTTTTATCCTTTCAACTGGATGCATAGAACAAATTCAGCTTGGTTAGTAAGAGGTGAGAATCCGGTCCTGGAGTTATTAGCCATGTAGCATTTATCATTTTTAGTTTGTCCTCACGAGGAATACTCGACACATGACTTACTGCATCGTCAAGGTGAGCTAAACCACTGACAGTAACCTTGGGTGGTTGGTAGATACATCCCATACGTGACGCGCGGGAACCAGTACACACGACTAGGCGCGATGAGTCTCCGATTTTATAACGACAAGACTCGTCAAGGGTGGCTGCGAAGAACTGATGTCCTAGGCGAATAACGCAATTATCGCATTGTACTGAGGAACAATCCTTACGAAGCGTATGATTTTCTGAGACGCTTATCTGCAGGTCTGGAGTATATGAAGCAAACCATGTCTCAGTAACGAGCACAATACGGAGGTCATGCAGAAAACAAGGTCGAAAATTGTATACCCAACTTTCCGTTGGTTTTGAGCTCATCAACAATGAAGTACTAAAATTTTTCTGTCGGACCTCTCCTTTAAACCGTTGAAGAAGTGCATTAAAGGTAAAGCAGCCAGTTGTAATACATCACGCGGAGCGGCCTTGTCTAGGGTGTTTACCAATTGTATGCTCATGACCGGGTACTTATCTCAAAGTCTTAACACAAATGCAAGTTTTGGAACAGTGTTAGTGCGGTCAGTCCGCTGAGCGGAACATTGGGAGGAGGCTCCATTGGTGTTGAGTGAAATATTGAAGGGCTCACAGAAGTACACCGGTATGGTGGACACATGTCAGCTATGCGTTTAGGTGTGATACCTGACGGAGTGCACAGATTAGGAATCCGGGTTGTAGCATGGTTCGCCTTCCAGATAATAATAGTGGTAATTGTGTATTTCTCGACGCAGTTGTGAGAAACACGCTCAGGAAAGCGTGACCAACGTACGGATTTTCAGGCATAATACATTCGAACACCAAGCTTGAAAATTGTACAACGAGTCAGCTATGTATATAAAGCAACAAAACAGACAAGAACAGACATTATATGAAGGATGAATCCAGGTTTAGGCAGACAACTTTAAGCTACATATTTCTGAGACGATAGTATTGGGGTCTGCACAATTCGATAAAATAGTTGATGTGTTACATCAATTGGGATTCCACAAGGTGATCGCTGGCCTAATGCTTAAGGTCGTGCCAAAAAAGAGGTGGTTGGGGGACGGAAAGGGTGTATTGAGGGAGAATTTTATCATTATTCCCTGTAGACAGTCCGGGAAAAATTTGCAGAAAATATTTCATGATGTGGGCGAGGTGGGGACGCATATACTTTCTGGAGGAACGCATGAACTTCTCTACCAGACGTCATTCTTCACCCAAATTCCTAAGAATTTCGAGAAGCTCGCGTTATGCTCTATCATTACAGAATTTTAAGTGTCCGGGCGGGGTGGGATGTTTTCTCGCGTGGGATATATATGAGTGAAACCAAGAATTTAGCGTGGAATCATGCGATAAGCGGGAGAACGTGAAACTGACCACGTGAGCTATGACGAATAATGGAACATATCGTATCCTGGCATAACCTTCTACGTGAGGTTAATAGCATTATGTTAATTGGTAAAATATATACCATTTGCAAACAGCTGTTATCAAATAACACAAGAGGAGATCGGCTGTATGCTTTCCCTGATATACGATTACTGCCGGATTTCAATGTCAATTATTTCTGTACGGCAGGTGTATAGAATGAGAACAAAGTTTGACAATACCAACAGGTTGCCTGGTGGTGATGAGACGAACAGGTTGAGTTTTTTCCGAACAATTTTAGCATGTACAGTTTTTGCATAGTGGTTTACAACACAGACGCACAAACTGTCAATACGTATGGGTGAGGGTGTACCAGGATGATGGGGATGTTACTAACGGGCGTGTATATTGACACCTATACGTGTTGATTATAGACATGTTTTCTTGTTCGCTGACAAGTCTAAAAGTAAAACATCTGTTCTAAAAGCGGTAGTTTTGATCGGTTCGAGGGGTGCGTGACTTAACATTACGCAAAAGAATCGGTTACTGTGGAACTATTTGATAATGTTTGGAAGCTGTTAAGTCTATCACAACTGTGGATTAACTTGAAGGCAGCAGTGAGCGCACTGTAGATTCTCCCGAGCGAGGCGTCGGTTCTTAGAATGTGAGTCTTGGAGCGAGACTTGCAACGCCTAGCGAGTGTTACTTGTTTGCCTTCATGTTACAAATCTGAGACATTGTTCTCTAGCGAACACCCCATAGGTCTTACTGTTGACCTGAGCCTCCCCCAGGCCTTTCGTGCCTGCCGTTGATAATCAGACTGGTTAGAGACAATGGGGCAAGTGACGTATCAAAGTAGGCTGGCTTCACTCTTTTGTCCTTCGCTTCGGCAGAAATTGGGCTGGAGTTCTCAACACTCTGGGTAACCTTTGGTGCCTCTGGTCCAGAAATTTTCCATTTCACGCCTTGGTTGATAAGCGTGGTCAGCAATCATTCAAAGAGGTACAAAACCACTTGGACCAGGCACAGCATGTGTCCTACAGAAAACGTTACCAAACGACGTCCCATTCAAAACGTCCCAGTTACAATACAACATCCATTGATTCTGACGGGCCTTTGTTATTGTAGTGTTCGTCACAGAAGGTTTTTGATCAAGTGCCTCATAATTGTCTTTAGATGGACACTTCAGTATGCGTGATTCACAATTCATATCTTGAAGGTAGATTATAAAATCCAAAGTAGAAGATACTTGCACACTGCCTCGGTTAGCCACCAGTGGGGTGACTCACCGGAGCATCTTTTGACCGGTAAAGTCATCAGACATGGCAAATTATTTCTATCCGTTGAGGACAAACTATCTACATCACTTCATCTGGCGACCTTAATTCTCGCCAAGATAACAAAAATATTTTGTATCGTTTCAGTCTCAGTGGAAAACCTGGTCGGGGGTGGTTTTATCTGATAAATCCAGCGTTGTTGCCCACAGTTGCCATGTAGCCGAAGGCTTTATCAAGTTGGAAGGTCTCAGTATGCTGCCATCACGGTGCACGACGTACATATATGTTAGTCAGATTCATTCAATTTCACTGAGCATATACTGTCTCAAGTGGCTGGAAGTGGGTGGGCAATCAACCAAATTAAGTGCACATTCCTTCTTCCGGCTGCCCGGTTACTCCTCTATCAATTACGTCCACAACCTGAACTCTAGTGCCGCGCATTCACTCACAGCCACCTGCATGAAAACGACGGGGTAGCGCAGAGAAGTCCCCAGCGTGCAGTCACGAAGAGTTGATTCATATTCCTTCGCCCAGAGCTGAAAAACGCCACTAAAGGCGTGGAATCAAACCTCTCTGACTGCTTTAGCTCCAACTGGACCTCGAACTCTTGTATATTTCAGTTGGTGATATGAAGTTCACCATTCACTTCACTGTTAGCTTGTAACATAGCTCAGTCCCGAAGAAGGGCGTTTACTTACAAGACTCTAGAGCTCAAAAAGTTGTACTTTACCTTCTTCCTTGGACGGACGTAGAACCAGTTAGGATCCGCGGGTACACACAGTCTGAAACACTTACGCACTGATGATGTCACCTCGCCTGGTGATGGAACGTTTGCAATCTAAATGCCGAGCTCGGCGAACATATGAATACCAAAAGGTGTTACCCTCTTGATTAGGGCAGAACAGGACGGAGCATTTTACGGTAACCTGGAAAAAGCCGGTTCCGTACATAAATAAATGGTGGTTACCACATTATACAACTTACAACCAAGTGAACTCGGAACACGAAATCTAACCGTCAGCAAATATCAGTCAATAATGCGATGGCGCAAACGATCCACTGAAGCGGTACAAAGTAAGCAAAAAGGCAGAGTTCAAACAAAAGTTCACTGTATCAATCCATGATATGGTACGTGTAACGGTGTGATGCATGTGTGTTCGGTATTTGTTTGTCAACAAACAATATATAGGTAAGGAGCCTACAGTGTGGTAGCTCGAACAACGGATATAGGAGCAGTGCAGGTTGAGGTTGTACAGGTCGTCGGGCATGGTCGCATAGCGCAGCACGAGCGCCACTGGACCGGGCATGATGTTCTGGTTGCTGGACGCTCCCGGCGGACGTTTTGCCGTTATGCTCTTACTTTTATTCGTGCTAATCCGGACATAAATTCCATTGAGTCTGGCTAGAATCAACACCAACTATTTGCTACAGACCATCATATACACTCAGAGCCAGTAAAAATACACATTAATATAAATGCAGCCTGGAAGCCTTTCTTGACTCCAATGAGCGCCATGTGCATTTCCAAAACCTGCTTGCTAGAGGACAATATATTTAGAAAAAGCAGTAACTGTGATATGTAGGTATTTGTTGCATTACTCTTTCGTCGTCACTCACTCATTCACTGAGATAAACGACATCTAGTGCTCTCCAAGCGCTCCCATTATTGGTCTGGGCCGAATTGTGTACAAGTCCCGTGGGTTCATTGGTAGTCATCTTGTAGGTACTAGCGCCTGAGCAATGGGTTGTGGAAAGCTCTGTGAGATGCTTTTCGAATTTGTCATTATTCTACCACTTTGTCGCTAATAGTAATTGGCGAATATCAGTTTTACCACGCAACCATGCAAGATTTATTGTTTTATTGATATTCATCGGATTGGCAGCATCGCATGGATGCTGCTTAGTCACAGGCCGTGAGGTCTTATTTAAGTGCTTTTGTTACACTCTTGCTAGAGGTGATTTACTGAAATGAAATACAGATGTTGGGAAGCGTTCTCCAAAATTCTCTTGCTGACGGAAGGCTTCGACGTTTCCACAAGTCAAAGTGTGCACTTTGGGGCTAGTATGTATGAAAAAGTAAGTGGTTCTTTTATTACTAAAGACCAATTTAAGTCTCCTTTGATTTTGATGCGGTTCTTTCTTTACGCATTGTAATTATATACTGAGATGTGCAACAATGAATATCCGTAAAACGTGCCTATTGGAGGTGAACTGAATTGTGTGTGAGGCCAGTCTATAAATTCACGTCCGTGTGGTGCGTACTAGCGGATGACGTAAGGAAGTCAAGTAAAACGAAGCTTCTTATAGAATGACGTTAGGTTACCGATAGTAGTGGCTCATATGTGATCCTTTTAGTGGAGCATAAAAATCAGAGTATTGCAGCCGCTCAAGTTACGATGGAGCTATACTGGTTTGTCCGTGGCCATTGTTGAACCGGGGCATAGAGTTTTTCTTCCAGCTACGCTTAATCTACCTGCAACGAATACTGACGGGCTGGATCTAGAATAGTCACATCTGTAGTGCAGCGTGCGTCCGTAACTTTCGAGCCCCACCCGAGCGACCGGTTCGGACCCAAAATAGAATATATTTGTGAAGACTAGCTTTTCAATAAAGTGCTAATGTATAGGAAAGGTGGTATAAATTAATTTTTCGAAAAAGGCAAACCTTGATAGTGAATCCACCAAACATGCAAGTTCCGCAATTAATTATTCATGCGAATGCGATCAAGTGTGACGGCGCAGTTGAGGCGAAACAATAGAGCACGAACAAAACGTGTACTTGATAATAATAATAATAATAATAACAATAATAATAATAATGGTATATTTCTCAATGCATCTGTGAGAAACACGCTCGGATAAGCGTGATCAGTGCACACATTTTAACAAAAGTCTAGCATTAAGAAGTGAGGGCGAAAAACTGTTTAAGATCAAGTTTCCACACGCAAACTTTCGAACGGGTAACTCGAAATTTGGTTTAAATTTCCTCGCTGTCATTGTCCGTTCACAACTTTGCTATCTTGGTGCCCAGTGCGTCAAAAATTATACACGATCATTGCTATTCTTTGTCGAATAGCATAACCCATTGCACATTGTGTTATTCGTGTTCGATAGTATCCGTACTATTTTTTAGCCTGCTTGCATATTACTCATCCTTGTCGACAATGACCCGTGTCAGATCTAGCAGTACTTGGACTCAGCAGACACAGTCTGTAACAGCAAGCGTCTGCGGCCGGTATGGATGTAAAATGTCCGTAAAAAATGGCATGCAGTGCGACCATTGTCAGAAGTGGTATTATTTCAATTGCACTGGTCTTAACGAACACCAGTACAAACAGCTAGCTTCGTCATCTCTTATTCACATCTGTATGAGTTGCAGGTTCAGCGAAAGCCAAGACACCGCTCCGCAGCTGACTGGTCTTACACGCACCACGTCAAGTGGAGTGACGCAGAAAATCTGCAACTGTGAATGCGGGGCTCTTCTTGGCTCTGTATCTCCTTCCATTTCTTCCATGGAGAGTAAGTAGTGGTGGGGAAAACAGAGGCTTCAAAGTCCGCCAACGCCCATCTGAAAGGCGTAGCTTCGACCGCTCCCAGTAAGAGAGAGCGAGACGCGAACAGCGGACTTAGACCAAGTCACAAATCTTAGCATACCGGAAGCCACAACTGGAAACTAAAGTCGTAGTTTCTGCTCTCGAAGTATCCCCTCAGACTCCTGTGCCCGTTGTGGACGGCGTAGGCACCGTCTGCATGGTCGTTTAAACGACCGACGCCACAGGCACAGGCACGGCCACTGAGGGTACCGACACCGCGCAAAAACCGTTTTCAGAGTTACCCACTCCCAAACCACCCAAACTGCCCAGCAGAATACTCTTCCTCCCAGGAATTCGGGACGGAAGCAGTCTGCTGAAACAACCTCCTGCAACTCAAAGGGCATCAGTTCGACAAACCCCTATAAATAGTTTCATCAGTGGCCCCATGGCACAGAGCCCATTGCCGTCTTCAAAACCCCGCACCCAGCAAATGAGGAAGTCAAATTTTCTTCAAGGAGGGAACGACAGGCGGCGAACGTGAACTCACGGTAATGTAACGATAACGAGTGTTGCATGGGTTCACTGCATCACATGCTTACAGGTTATCTACGAGAAATGTACGTTCGCTGTGAGATGCGTCCGTACGAAGTAGCCTTCTTCGCACGTCAAGGATACTTTCACAACTGCAGTATCCCCACATGGTGGTCATGCATCTCCAGTTACGGCGGTCGTTTCTATTTCTTCAACTGCACCCACACCTATTTAATCGTAAAAGGCGATGATACGTAAGTATGATGGAATGTTATTGTGAAACCTTTCACTATCCAAAGAAAATTCAGCTGCGCACCATGACCCCGTTAGCCCATCCCGGAGATGGTTGTCCCTGCCGCACTGCTTCGAGGAGGGGTTGGATTTTGCAGGAGCACCGCTCATCCTGTAACGTAACAACGGAACTGATAAATACGGCAAAACGGGATGGGCGGGAAAAAACCGTATCAACAAATGAGGTGGGTTAAAATGCATGGTATGAAATGGCTGATGCAAGCACGCAGTGCGGATAGGGATGACATGGTGAGGTTAAATGAAAGCAAGTAGTGCAACCAGTGAAACTGAAAACTTGTGATTCATTAACAGAAGTGACATTTGAAAGTGTTAGCGACATTCGAACGTCTGGCACAACGCTGATGCCACCAACGGCAACAGCTGTCACAGTCGGTTAAGTCTTCATCCTCCAAATCCTCTCGGCCACATCCCGAATGATGTTGGTCGCCCAGGGGAAGAAAGTGCTTTCTATGAACGCCGCCCTTACACTTTTTTGTTAAATACTTGTACGAGGAGTTGCTGTGGATGTGGCGTAACCGGACGCCTCCAGCAAACTCCGTGTAGTCCATCATTGCTGACTGGTTTCCGAAACCTACTGTTGGGGACTATCTCTGCACAGATTGCCTCCGTTGTCTTGCTTAAGAACTGGATGTAGATAGCCGGCACAGCTCCAGCTGACAGGATCTTTGCCTTCCAACCTGGAGATCAAAGCCTGCACACGACCCTACAAACACTTTTTCGCTTGATGTAGCTATATCCAAGAACCGTTTCAACGCTCTCACAGTCCACTCATAACTCTCACTTGACACGCTGCTGACTACCTCACAAATGTTCGAGGTGAGGTTTCCAATCTCTTCCAGTTTGCTTGCCTTACTTCTCACTCTTCTTTTAATAAAACACCCCGAGATTGCACCGACAACTGAGCAGCTTCGAAAATAGTCCAGCGATAGCCACCTACTGTTTTGCTACACGTTGCTTGCATCGATAAGGTCAATATTACAACACCACACAGGGCGCCTGCATGGGAGTTCCCAATTGGTGAAGAACGAACAATTGCAGAACCCATGACCGTTAACAATGAAGAGGTGTTTATCAGCAAACATTACTTCGTCCAGTTGCATGTCCCACACGCAAACAGCCTTCGTCCAGTTATCCTTAAATATCTTTAGTGCACATAGAGTAAGTTGTTCCGATGCACTCACGCCGCCTGGTTTACATGCGGAACGTCCACCCTACACTAGCGGTCTCATAACAATCCGTCGGAATTTCATTTTTGATTACTCATTTCGATTAGGTATCTCTTTTAATAAGTCGTATAACGTGAATCGGGGTGGCAAATTAGCCCTGATATATCTATTAGCCATTTCCACCCTAGTGTTAGTCCTATTCCCGTAGCGCACAATACCGGAAGGTGCTCCTTTACAGGCAGCAGGCGGGTTTGCAGATACTCACCAACCTCCCTGTTGCGACTGCAAATGCTACCAACGATTCCACGGAACTCCTCCTCGGATTTGCAATGGAACGAATTAATCATTTCTTCAGCGAGAAAGGTTTCCTCAACTGAAGATTGTAATATTCCAATGGGGTCACTCACAGGTCACGTACACGCAATGTCTAACGTCCGCAAGTGAGCACAATTAAGTTTATTTCACAGAGTAGAAAAACCACGAATCAACAAGAAACCTGTATTAACACAACTCAGTTACCGAGAGAGGGCTCCATCTACAACGTGTTCTTGTGCATATATATATATAAATATACGGGGCCCCACGGTCCGGAAGTTCCCACCAATCAGACGTGGTCTCACGCTCACTGACCGTCGACCTCGGGTTCTGGTTTGTTATCTTCCCCAGTCCGTTGCAATGACGCCTCCAACCCACGTATTCGAGGAGCTGAAAGGAAGCGGAAGGGAGTATATGTGGTAAAACAAAATGGCGGCGCACTACATGCTGCTACAAGATATCTCTTTCAATTGCCTACGTCTGTCAAGCATATTCTGTTTCACATGAGATGAACAGATCAGAATCCTAGCGTTAGGAAACTATTCTTCTAAACATATCAGCTGTGCCGGGTGCCTATCTACCACGATCGGCTCCACATCCTTTGTTGACATCAGCTGCTCAAAGCTGTCCAACTTGACCTCGTAACATAGCAAACATTTATTGGGGGAAAAAGTATAAACAACGCTCCTAACTTTACCATTACAATCCGTGAAAACAACGTGCCATGAATGATAATCTCCGTAGTTGCACTCAGCTATGGAATCCACCATGATAACATTCCTATAATTTACGTATAGTTCTAGAAGACTTTCAGTCGTGAACGTCAAAATCAGCAGGCTGCCCTCATTGCTGTTTTCAGATACACAGGTCTTACAGCTTCTAGAATTTTCCGTATGCTCTCTAGATCGCAATAAGGATGCCCCCGTAATCGTTCCCTCCGTCTTAAAGATCTTATGTCACTAGGATTGATCACCAATTCATACTCACGAGTAACGTAATCGATGACTTCTTGGGTTTGTTGTAACTGATCCAAGCCCAGTCAGTGATAACTATCTACAATGAAAAACCAAGGATGAGCGCGTTGATTCCCGTGTATTATCTACCCCGGAAAATAGAGTGTACAGAGAGATACGTCAAACTAGCGGGGCACAGAGCGAGTTGTGTATTTAGTCCGCGGCCGGATGTTACAAAATGGGTAACGTGACTAAAACAAAAGCAAGTGTAAAACCAAAATCATGCGAAAGGTACAAATGAATGCGACTATCAAAATATTATTCATTATAACCGCTACGTGTTCTATGAAAACTATCCAACAACCGACATACATCTTTCTCCACAGTGCTTTCCAGCCTACGGTTGGAGGAATATACTTTCGGGTCGACCGACATTGTCCGGTGATTGTTAACAAAGCGGTGGTGCGATATACACAAACCCTCCTTTTTGTACGAGGCATGGATAACGGACGGACAATACAAATCCTGAGACCTGTATCACCATACCACTATGAAGAAAACAAAATACTCACCTGTGATTCACGCTTCCCGTTCGCCTGCTCTTCTTGGGACGGTGCAAACAAAACAAGTAGCACTGCTTGTACATTGCATATTCCGGAATTTTCTTCCCGGAATTCTGGTAGTACTGTGCACGTGTTACATAATTCCTTAGAACGTAACTCGTCCCCGTCTCCGACTGAGACGTTCGCAACTTCCGACGAAATTCCACGAAAAAATCACAACGGAAACCATCCGGGCGATATACTCGAAACACTTCATTGAGATCCACCAGTTCCGACGTCTTGCTCAAAAGCCCGTTACCCGCCGGCCTACGCACCGACGCCTGAATTCATATCACGAACCAGGTAATTAACAATCACCGCGTCAAAATCTGCCTATGAACACTCTACAGCCGCCAACGCAATTTCGGAGATCGTCCAAATGCATTTTCGGATTGTCTCGTCATTACGGGGTATAACTGGCATCCGGAAAATTTTATAATGGAACGGCTTAGACGTGGCAGGACGAAAAATCCAAAATCCAGCGAAAAAATTAAGCAGACTTCAGCGCAGGATTTTTTCGATTGCCCGAAACCGTCGAAAAGTTGAAAAACTCACGAACTGTTTGGTCGAGACAAAGTTCCGTGCGTCAATCCATCGTTGAAGAATCCCCCGCACAAGTGATTATAGGATTAAAAAAACGCGATATCTCATGTTAAATGAGAAAATGTGGGGTGACTACTTCTATCATGATAAACGAAATATATGCTAGATTTTTTGACGAAGAATTTGTAATATAATTATTTTTGCTACGGTTACTGAACTATACAACCCTGTCAAGTGTTTGTTGTGGAATTTTGCCTTGCACTCGGGATTTATTCGGACAAACGGAATACTGATTCGACGTTTCAGGGAGCCCCATAAAATGTGCGTGTTCCAAGTAGGACTCAGATAGCCATTTTGTTGGATTTATTAGTGAATGCCAATTCGACATTTCCTAGCAAACCGGGCAATGCATGCATGAATAAACGCATAGCAATAAAATGATGTTGAGTTACAACCGGTTTAGTGAACATGCAGTAAGCTAAATGCTAAACGCTCCGGTGACTGAATGATGCAACAAACCGTTCCAAACAGGCTGCTTACCAAAGGAGTTAGAGAGGCGGGATCGTTGTCTACCGTATACGCAGTTTGAGCCCTGAAAATTTCTAAATGTCGAAACCAGACATTCTTCTAAGCTTTTTCTCAAGTATCTGGTAATTTCTATTATTTCTCGAATCATAAACAGTCCGTTTTGCCTTAACCCAGCCAATCACTGTGACTCGGCACCCGTTCACAAACATGAGACTGCATCAAGACTGCGAACTTTCATTCTACTGTATTGTTTCCAGTAGCCTCAAAAATACTAGAGAGCGCAGCAGACGACTACATTCGACACCACCTGCGGGTCCATGTGTTTTTCGCTCCCGAACAACGAGCATTCTGTCCAGGTAAATCGTGCATCATTAATTTGCCGATCTCAACCAAGACGTAGACGCCGCAAAACTGGACTTTGCAGAACAATCAACGTGGATGTTGATCAAACGATTCTAACCAAGACGAAACCGCCTAGAATTTTCTGTAACACTTGCCCACATCAGAGAACGTCTCTCACAGATATGTTGGAAACGATACAATTTTACCATTCTTTTGAATTCCGTGGAATTACCGGAAGGCAGCTAGGCTGGTTGGGTGTTACATATCTGAAAGATTATGCAGTGACGGAATAATAGAGAATATTTCACCGATTACCCAACACCCGGAGTTGGAAAAAGGGCTCAAAACTAGGCCGCTTACTCCTTCTCATATTCACCAGCGCCCTCACTTCCATTGCGCACTGCGGGTGCCTGATAACCACAAATGCTGCAAAGGTCTGATTTTCTGGATTTGATTTGTAAGGTGAAGCTTCACATCAGTCGCACCTGCACGAACTATAGGTGTGCCCGGTGGATATCCGGCTAACACTCAAACTAGGCAAACGCCCGACTTCCCGTGGTCTCCAAACCACTGGACAAACAGGTTAAACGACCGTTTTCCCACTTTTTCCTGTAGCGCAACGGAACAGTCTGGGACTAGCATCAAAAGAGGGTTCAGTTGTTGCCCTACACACAACTTCGCCGGCACCTATATCCAATCGTGTAGTGCGCCTAATTGAAAGGGAACCGCGCCAAACCTATTTCCCTAACCACGCCTGTCTCCTGATGACATTCCAACAGGGGTTGAACTAACAGATATGTCCAGCCCATCTACTCTAGGACACCACAGTTCTTGAGTGGGCTCGACGGCGGGCTACCAGATGGTTTGAAGGGTTGTAATATATATTCTAAGAATGAGGAAGCTCACCAAATGCACCTATGGGCATCGTCGTTTTCGAATCAATGTGATAGTGGCCTGCAAAATTCCAATTAGGCCAGCTCATACCAACACTCTTCCGTTGCACCTGAGCTGTAAGGTTAACTTCAGGAGTAACTCCCTCAAGGTTAACAGGTAACCCACCAGATCGTGTATCAGGAAAAGCTCACTCTCTGTAGAAGCTCATTGTTGCTGGGGTTGCTCACCGGAGAAGGTCGTCATGACTGGTTCCAGGGAGCCGTTCAAATGTCAGTTTGACGTGCACTAAAACTAAGTACTGTTTTCAGCTGATCATTTCTTCTGTCGACCGTACTGCGCTGCGTCAGGGCCAAATGTTACGTGGACAAATCTCACTGGCCAAGCTAACTGACGGCATACACGTACCCTCCCGATTGAAACACACTAGCGGCTTCGCTTTTGTTCATTTTGCCACCAATCCTTCACTTCCCGGAAAACCGGATAAGAAGCACACTGCAAAATCCGGGTGTATTTTCTGTAGCAGTTTATTCAGCTTGTTGGAGGCCTCATTATTGTGGACCACTCAAGCTGTTACCTCCCAACACAGTTCAGTCATCTTTCAAACTCAGTGAACACCTAGTCGACTCCTGAGGTCCCTCAAACTGACCAAAAGTCGGCCTCATTATAGGCGATTTGGGCGAGGAATTAGACGTATAATTATCATCTATGATCTGATAATGCAATGCACGAAAGTAGAAAGCTCAAAACCCCTTCCACTTTTACACAAATTTTTATTGATGCTTTTCTGACTAGCGTAGATTTTGTCTACTTTCGTTTTAATAAGTCTCCTTATCGGATGTGCACAAATCGATCCATGTGCTTCGTACGCAGTGGGTCAGTCGGCACAGTTGTAGTTATCGCCCTTCTTCACTCGCAGTCGTTGAAAACGCAGTGCGACTGCGTTTGCATTTTCAAGCCTTCGTAGACAACTTTGTTGAAAGTTTTCTTTGAATATTCTTTACTGTTCGTGGTGTTTCAGCCGTTCTCGTATAAATGAACGAACGCAAATTTTCACAGTAAGCGGAAAGTTAACAAATGTACGGAGCGTAAGCAAAACAGATTACCTCTGCTGGACGTAAGTAATGCAACACGCGTGAAGGTGGGTAGACTTGCGCAAGCCCAAACGAATGATCTACAAAACTGAAGTGGATTCCGTAGATGAACACCTCATTTTCTGAAACACTTATAAGTACCCTCCAAGTGTGTTTTAGTAAGAATGTTTTGTATCCGGCTTATTAGCTTGGAAATCGCATTCCTAACAAACTTCCAAAAACTTGCTTTATTGCGGGATTTAATGCGTGGGTTGAATCTACGACGCTGAAATAATATCGAGGAGCAGACAACGTTACTATGAAAATGTAATATTTCATACCGTAGATGGCTTCGTGTTTCTTCATAACATATAGATTTACTGTAACAGTTGACTTTGTCGGAAGCAAACTATGGTTTTGGTGGCCGCATACGGTATCTGCTTCATCAATTAACACAATGCCATTAACGTCGCAAAAGGTTATGCCAGAATATCACACGGTCCATTGTTCGTCACGGCTGACATAGTCAGTTTTACGTTTGCCTGTCTACCGCGTGATTTCGCTTTTCATTCTTGGTTTTACTTGTATATCCCGCGCGAGAAAACATCCCACCCCACCCGGACACTCGAAATCCCGCAGTGGATGAGCACATTGCGAGATCCCCAAAATTCTCTGGAATTTGAACAAAGGATTACGTCCGGTCGAGAAGTCCGTCAGATCCCCGCAAAAGTATATGCATTCCAATCATCCCCGTCATCCTTACAAAATATTCTGCACATTTTTCTGGGACAATCTACACAGACCAATGGGCAAATTCTCAGCCAGTACATCCCATCCATCCTCCAAGCACCTCTTTTTTGGCAAGACCTTGAGCACTAGGCCAGTGATCACCTTATGCAGTTTCAACTGATGCAACGGATCAAGTATTTTATCGAATTCTGTAGGCCCCCCGTACTATCGTCTCAAAAGTATTTATCTCACAATTTCCTTCTTGAAGTTGGATCTTTCCCTCAAATTATTTCTGTTTTGCCGCTCTATTTACAGCTGACTCCGTACAATTTCCAAATTTGGTGTTCAAATTTGTAAATGTTTAAAAATCTGTATAATGATCACTCACTTCTTAGCGTGTTTCTCACAACTGAGTCGAGTGATACAAAATTATTATTATAAACAAAAACGGAAACAGCGCTAGCAAAATATCGGCATGATTTTTTTTACACATTTCAAATTCAATCTGCGTGCGCCTGCTGGTTTCAACTGCGTGAACACTTTATGATAAATCAAGTAGCCTTGAAACGCAATTTTCTAAGTTGGCAACTTGTTATTCTGGGCTAGCATGGACTAATACGTGCAAGTTATCGTATCGATAAGGGTCTACAAATTGCAAAACGAGTAAAAAATATGCGGATGCGCGTGCTCGTATGCGCAAGTATATGCAAAACTGGAGTGTGAAACGATGTAGTTCCATGCACATGGATTCAGTTTCAGTCTGTATATATATATACATGCGCGCTCATGCTTCGAAAGCAGATGGATGTATATATATGCGCATGCATATATTAATATACGCATATAAACATACATGTGCTTGTGTACATATATCTATATATCTGTATGTGTATATGTGCAAATGTACGTATATCTGCGTATATATAAACGTGTATAGATATATGTGTGCTCAACCAGATAGGTGCATGCACGTACATATGAATATATGCATATACACATATGAAGCTGCGATAACTTCTGATTACATAATTGCTTGTGGGTTTTTCTGTGTACGCATATTCAAGTGGTTATGAAAGAAAAAGGCAAATCACCTGCGATATGTGGTGACTATAGATTAACGTTGAATCAAAGACTGAAAACTGCGCAGTGACAACGGAGGAGCCGGAGAATTTTATGAGAGCCCTGCATGGTGAAAAATGTTTTCTAAAATTGACCTGACAAACGCATACTTAAAAGTTCCGTTGGAATATGATTCTAAGGAGATCACTACGATTAACACCCTTTGGGGGATTAGTTCAGTACAATATTTTGAGTCTAGGATTTAACCCATCAGACAGGATATTCCAGGCTGCGATTGATGGAGTTGTCACCGATTTACCAGAAGTACGCGCTTGTTACTGTGATGTAATCGTATAGGCCGACAGTGAAGAGGAGCATGATAAGAGGTTGATATCACGTCTGGAACGATTCAGGGATAATAAAATTGCCATAAAGCCTTCTTAGTGCGTGTTCCGAGTACGAGAGCCGAGTTTTCTTGGTTCTACCATATGTGATAAAGGATACAGGCCGGACCCTGACCGGTACAATGCTTTGGTTACTGTTACATCACCAAGGGACCAGGATGAGCTGCGATTGATAATGGGATGTTTGCAGTACTATTCTCCTTTCATCCTAAACTTTGCGGTTCAGTCAGCAGAAACACGGTTTCGGACTCAAAAAGACGAAATTCTTCTGTGAGAATTAATGAACATTGTGGTTGAAAGGCCGACGTTAGCCGCAATTACCATGTCTAAAAATACTACGCTGATCACAGATGCATCCAGCATTGGCATTGGTGCTGTGTTGGAACAGGAGGGATATCCGATCATCTGTGAACAAGGCCGGGCAAGGATGTTTACAAGCACGAAAGGAGGCGTTAGCAGTCTACTGGGCTGTCGCTAGGTTGAATAAGTATTTGTTTGGTGTCAGATTCAAAATTGTTGCTGATCACCGAGCTCAACAGTATTTATTTTACCCGCCACAAATCAATCGCCGAATCATCAGCGGCAATGATCTAGCGATTGAGTCTAGTTCCAGCAGCATAGGAGTATGAAGTCGTTCATCGTCCTGGTACACAGATTCCTCAAACGGATTTTTCCACCACGGTTCCTCAGATTTTCGGCTGCCGAGGTTTGTTTGCTTACCTCGCAAGCCATTCCAATAAGCCGAGAGAATTTGATCATGACAACTGAAAACTAGTATAGCACGGTAATTGCCGAGATGACCAAGTGCTGGTCTTCAGATATTAAGAAACGGCCAGTACTATTCCAGAACTAAGAGTTGTCAACACAACCTGATGGTGTGCTGTGTCAGAGAGATCTATTGGACATTTCACCACCGCCACGAAAGGCGGTATAAGAGGACGTGCACAGAGGTCACCTGGGCTTGGAGAAAACGAAATCACTGGCTCTAGAGCTGTGTCACTGGCCAGCGATAAACTCGGATATCAAAATCATTGCAATAAACTTCCACTCCTGCTTCCACAAAATAGAGACAAGGCCGAAGAATTAGACATCTTGGCCGGATAGCTACCTACCATGGCGACGGGTGCACGCAGACTAGTGTGGACCACTTATTGGTAACCATCCCATTCTGGCGTTGATTAATTCATACCCACGGTGGCCCAAAGTATTTATTACAACCTCACCTTCCACGCTATTTACCATGCAAGCATTTCGTGAGTGTTTCAGTCGTGAAGGCATTCCGCAGGTGCTGGTGACAGACAACGGGTCACAATTTTGTTCCGCTGAAGTGAAACTGGCTTGACGGCATCGGGTGTCGTCACTTGCGAACGGCGCCTCGGCATCCATGTTCAAACGGGGCCACAGAAAATCTTATGAAAACGCTCAAAAGTGCCGTGATTTCCACTAATCCTAAAACACTTGCTGAACTGGATGTTTCTCGAAAACTTTCTGCTTCAGTGCAGGAACGCAGCTCATTGCACAAAGAAAGAGAGCCCAGCGGTGCTATTTAAATCGAGGCGGCCAAGAGCATCACTTCGGTGTGTCGATTCAACGGATGTGATATATTTTTGTGGCATGTCAAAGGATTGGCCACTCGCCAGCTAAGCAGCACAATAGTAGAAATTACTGACCTGCACGATGCATCGACTCATCGGAGACACGCTGACCAACACCAGTTCCGAAGCGCTGAAAAAGTGATCATGGAGAAAGCATAACACCCTGTGCTGCAAGAGTTCGACGTCCCGAGAAGATCAGAACGATTGACAAATATGAATGCGGACGCCTCTGGAAGAATGGAAGGTTGTGGTGGAAGTCTACACCATTTGACGCTTATCCAAACCCCAACACAACAGAAGGTCTGACAACCGGCCAGTCTAAATTTTGCGTTCAAGGTACAACATCAGGATTGGACGAACGGTTTCAGTGTTGTGCCTCACGTTATTCACCAATTTAATTGTTCCGTATTCTACCAATTAACACATGGGTCATAACTTTGCATGTGCTGATACAATCAGCCGATGACCGACTGCGATTTCTTTCGTACTGTTGTACATCCATAAATTCGGTGTCTCAACCCATGACTGATAAGTCCTTACTACTACCAATACCAGGTCTTCTTATTACTTGCGTGGAATGTGTCAATTCAAGTACGATTTCTAAGGCTATCCGAAACCCCTAAATTTGAGTAACACAGTGTATTTATATGCAAGTATACTGCTACCTGGGCGTGGTGGTCAGGCTTGCGTGCTGTTTTGATCCGGATGGCTGTGCTGACTAGGACTTTGGTCCTTGCGGGTTCAACCTTGTCAGATTGGCCGATGGACAGCAGCCAGACAAAAAGCAGATGCGTGTGTGGAGACTGTGTGTTGTGGCTTCGTTGTGGCTTCGTTGGGAAGGTGCCTGTTTCTGCCTGGACTGACCGTGTGTGTGGTTGCTGGGGTCGTGTGTACAGTGATGGTTGATGCTGTCGCGTCTGCGTGTGTGTGTGTGCGTGAGACAGCTGCTGCCTTGCGGTTCAGGCTTTTCAGCCAAAGGCTTTGGTTGAGGGCCCTATTTGCTCTCCTGCACAGGTCTGGGCGTCCTGGCAGTATCCGGAGCCCATACTTAAAATGATGATGATTATACAAACTAAACCCTCTTCAAAGCACCAACGACACAACGGGGGATATCATACTAGCCGATTTGATTAACTTAGAAGTAGACCTAGACAATTCCAGCAACCTGCCTTACGAAACGGCTACCCCCGTTGAGCAGTCAACTTCCAAACAACAGCAAGTAAATGAGTGTGGCTGTGCCGCACCAAATGGGACGTCTAAATTTCAACCTGTCAACGAGGCAGCTAGATCAGACAAAGTAGGGCTCAGACCATCTACCAATCTGACACACGCCGGCACCCCAACTTCAAATTCATCCCAAAGAAACCCAACAACCGGCCGTCAGAGGAGCACTGGCTTCAATAAACCCTCCTCA